>JBAPGN010000091.1:0-35550 GCA_037355405.1 Vitis amurensis
TCAGCAGTATATCACTCATCACCAATTTAATGGTATAAGAGTACTCAGTGAGATATAAAAGACTAGTCAAATCAAGTTTTATTCTAAATATTTCAAATGGTCAGAAGGAGAGGAAAAAAGAAAAAGTTTCTCATGGTCACAGAAAAGGTTTATTCAACTGTCAGCAAAACTCGGAATCACATTCATGATGAGCGTCCTCTCCTAGGCTCCTGACATCATTTTCCTTCACTGACCTTAATAGTACTTTTATTGATCTGAATAAATGTAATAAGAAAGGAGATGAAATAAATTAAACTTAAATTCTACATATTCTGGATGTGATTGTACTCATGAAGTGCTGAAATTTGTTATTAATACCTCCTAAATAATTAGATGCCAATTTAATAAATGTAACAAATATAAAAGGGCTCTATCCACAGATGCAAAAAACTTAAGATGTCAATGTCAGCTTCTTAAAATAGAAAAAGTATTAAAGACTACCTCCTTTGGTTGCTACTGCTATCTGTAAAATAAATATCCCAGCATCATCAATATGCACATCATGGAATTCAATGCACCATCTGCCTCAGTCACTAGTGATGTTGCCAATCCACCTTCTGGCCCCACCTTCATTAATCCAAGATATGAATCTGCGATATATAAATCACCAGTTCTCTTATTAAATCGGAATCCCAAACTGCCGCAAATGTGCTCATTCTTCAGTATAACCAGAGGCGAGGGCTTGATACATAGTTCTACCTGAATAGATCATACATATGACGCCAAAAAAAAAAAAAAAAACCATTAGGTGAAAAAAAAAAAAAAAAAAAAATTCCAAACCACACAAGTTCACCCAACACCTGGGAAGCCTTCTTTAACAGAAAAGCAAAGAGAAAAATGACCCACAATTAGTTTAGATGAAATTATCAATTATGCAAATAATAGTGCAATTGTTTGAAATCACCTCTCAAAATGGCTCACTCAAATAAATAAAAAATCTTAGATATGTAATCTTATTGCTCCTATTTTCTTTTCAGCTCTCTGAGAAATTCAACAGAAAGTGGAAACAACTTACAGATATATAGAACAAAAAAATAAGTCAAAACTTTTTTCTGATGAATATGTCTTCTTGCCTGTCACGATTGTTTTTTTTTTCTTGAAGCAGAACAAATCCATATCCAAATCAAGTACAACCTCAATCCACATTCCAAGTGCTCAGAAACAACAACAAGAATGATAACAATTCTATGCTAACTAATAATATACTCCAAGATTCTTGAAGCATTATATAATTAGAAAATCATCCATTTCAGTGAAACCTTTACTGATAACTCACATGAGATTTTTTTAAATCAACCCATGTAGCGAATAACCACAAATATCCTTAGCATTATTTTATGCAG
This sequence comes from Vitis amurensis, assembly GCA_037355405.1. Taxonomy (NCBI): domain Eukaryota; kingdom Viridiplantae; phylum Streptophyta; class Magnoliopsida; order Vitales; family Vitaceae; genus Vitis; species Vitis amurensis. The sequence goes on from JBAPGN010000091.1 coordinate 1,383, forward strand.
CACATGGTGTGCTAAATTCGTGCCAATAACACATGTGAAAACTATCAACATATACAAGAGCATCATAAATAGTTCATAGCAATACCAGCATATAAGGATCTTGTCATCCACATGAATAGCACCTTATCTATAAATTACAAACTATAAAATTTATCATTGACATGTGATTCATGATTCAATTTCAAACTAATTCACAGGGATAGTAGGTTGAAAATTCATAACAAAAAGGGATATAATAATTCTAAACACGACTCATGGTGTGGTTCCTATCATTTGATTTCAATTATACATTGTAGATGTAGATGTCCTAAGACCTACTGGACAAGGAGCCAGAACCCTGTCTACAGAGATAGAGAAAGCTCTGCCTGAGGAAGGTTTGTGCAAAATGCAATAATTACATGGTGGATGAATTGTTATATTTTATCCCCACTCAAATGCTCAATAATCGTACGAGGTTACCATAGTAGATATGTCGCCACTACTACAGGAAAAGCTTTGAGCTAGATATCAGCCCCTTCTGTTATGGATAGTATAGATATATATAGAAAAATATTTAATAAATGAGAGAAAATCAGCATTCCACAAACCTTACCACCAGCCAAACTAAACTGCCAAGTTATAGAATTATCAGATTTATTCTTCTTTTTTAATTTTTAAATATCCTCTTGGTAGGGAACTTGTTCAATCTATTAATGTGATTAGAAAAAGAAACTTGTGAAAAGACCAAATTTATGTCTTCATAAAAATTTATCTAATGATTGCTTATGCAACTATTCAAATTTCACCCTTAAATGTTCGTAACTATTTTGTTCTAGCAAAGTTGACTTACATATCAATACTCAGTAAAATAATTATTATTTATATTCTTCCATCTGAGTTGATTTCTAGGTAAAAACTACAAAACTAGCATGAAATAAAAGTAAAGTTACTAATAGCCAGGTTCATTGCATATTCTGCTCACGAATAAATTCAATGATGTTATCTTCGATAATAAAACCCACTCAGTACATTCTATTTTACAAAGGATGAATCATCTTGGAAAACCCCAATTAATGAAAAAAGAACTTATTCAAACCACATGGATCCTACAAACACATAGCTTCAAAGTGTGTGTGAACATAAACATGAGACAGTAGGACACAATATCCAAAGATGATCGGAATCAAAATCAGGATAATTTTACACTTCTGTCATCACATAAAAACTCATTCTTAGTCTTAGATTTAGCCAGCATCTAAGTATAACTCACCACAGACTAGGTCTCATTGGTATAATAAATTCATACGACTTCCCAAGTATGTGTTCGTGCATTCGAAGAACATCCTCTGTGACACATGACACCAATCCAGATCAACAAAGCAGCAGGCTAACTCTCCTTATCCAACAAAAATAAAAGCAAGTAATATAAAACACTAAAGTGAAGGCATATTTATTCTTCATAAGTCTAATGATGTTGGTAAAACTAATTCATACTAATGACTTAATTAAACTTAAGTTAAATTGTTTTTAATTGTTAACTTAAATTTATTAACTGATTTTTTACTTTAAGTATTAAATTTAGTAAATTAATTGAAAATTATTTCAAGTTTAATTAAATTGATACTTACTTATAGTTACAATTAATTTTATTACAAAAAAATTTAACTAATTTTATTTTCAATACAATCTAAGCAATAATCTGTATTAAAAAAATTTATACAAAGTTTATAGTAGATTATAAGACAACTTTAATATTATTATTAAAATAGAAGTCATATGTAATATATTCTCAACAAATAAGAGAAAAAAAAATTAAGAATAAGTTAACAATTTTGACTTATACTAGAATCATGTCTCTAACTTTAGTTTAAGATAAAGTTTATTTTACCAAACATGCTTAATTTACTTAAAATTTAAATTAAAACTATCAAGTCATTAGAATCAACCTTATTAACTATCAGGAAAACTAGGATACAACATAGTATTTCATCAAATTTATACAATCTCCCTAACATATACTCAAGCAATAAACTTAGCGGGTATCCAACTGCTCACTATTGAGCACACTAGCTGCTAGCTTTCACTCTTTTGCAGATCCACAGACTAGCACCGCTGCTAGATTGAAAATCTACTACCTCATTGAAGACTCCAAGAATTTTGCTCCAACATGTAGAATGTCATGCATATACAGAAAAGAAAATTGCAGTAAGAATAATACCTAAATCAGTTACCTCCAATACCATATGTATTCCAATTGCCCCCCATATAAATTTTCCTTATCCAAATTTGCAGATTCCATATTCATTCTCTTTCTTTTATCCTGTCTCTAGTGTATTTTTTCTCTTAAAGATGTTATAGATCTAAATCAGAAGAAAGTGGCATTCATTGACGATCATCTGATTTGATATGTAAAGAGGCGAATTCAAATATGCATGATGTGGCCTATTAAATGGGACAATATCTTATATTTCTCATCACTGGGCCGGAAATGGCTGAGAAAGATTTCACCAGCTCTGACAGAAGAAATCCTATCCGTTAACTGATGAACATTTATACGACACCACTCAGGTGCAAACGTGTAAAGCAGTGAGTATAAAATTCTATTAAAATCAATCTTTTGGTATAGAGTCAGAATATTATTACGATATGAATATTTAAACCGGCAAGGCTCAAAGTTGACCTGATTGGGAGACGGTATAGGCGAAATTCGACCAACCTCGCCTTCCAGAAGAGAATCCGGCACGCCGCAACGCCGGGTAGGTCACGGCCGAGAGGATCGAAGGCTACGCTCTCGGCCCCTAACCTGTCAGGAACTTGATCTCCGCCTTCTCCACAAGTCTCCGATCACTATTTGCCTGCCGAACCTCCGACCCAGGGAGGCATCTCCACCAATGAGCTTCGACGAATCAGGAAAAATTGGCGATAGAACTGGTAGAGAGAGGCTGATGCCGCATACACCAGAGAGGAAGAGGGCGGCGAGAGTCCGCCCGCTTCATGGCCGGAAATAGAGGGGTTTTATTGTCCTGTTGTTTTAGAAAGATAGATTGTTAACCTAGGGTAACTAATCCTGATTATGCTTTGTGGTGAAAGGTAGTGATTTCTGTTACGCCTGATAGGTAGTGAAGCTGCCTCTGCAGTTAAAACGTGTCGGAATGATATCAGTATGGAGGTGTAAACTGAATTTCAATTAAAAACAAATTTTCAATTGATTTCATGCCAGCTTATTTGACATGTAGACAAAAAGGGATGCAAATTGGAAAAGCTATCCCAGCCGCCTCTTTTGAGACCGAACTATATATTGACATTGTTACCTCGTTTATTCCAGAAAATTATGCCGTGACCACTTGAGCGATCAACATATCATATAAGCAATCTTCCAAAATATCTTATATATATATATATATATATAATCACTCCTTACCAATATAGTTATATCTAAAAGTATTTTAATAGCCCAATAAGAGATAAAATTAGAATATAGTTTAGAATGAATAAGGAATGAATATACATGCTTTCAACACATCAAACAAATATATTACGTACTCTTTCTTACAATTATTTGATTGCAATGGTATTTATGCCTTCATTTTACCATTGTCTACAAAGATGAGCTTCATAATTGAATCATTTGACAAGGAGTATCAATATACCCTTCAAAACAAATTCAAGTTGACCCGAAATTCAAAAGGTTACCTTTTGTTAAACAAACAACCATGGCATGTAATTGTAACAATCAATCATATTAATCAAAAAATTCTATTTAAATTCAAAAGGATAGTTTACAACAATTCTCTACCTAGGAAATAGAATCACCCAATAAGCCTAAATGCACAAAAATGACCTTCCAACAGTATGGAAACAAACATATCAAATATCCACATAACCGTAGGCAATTCAACATATCAACAAAATGATGCCAAAAATAAATGAATGATTAGCTCCTGGTCAAAAAAACTTTATCTCACTAGAATGAACTGAACTAATACCTTATGACAACATTGATGAAGCAGAGATCTTGTATGTCATGAAAATACCTCCTTGAGTTTTTGCTTACTTCCCTTTCAATTTTAAATTAAGATCTTTTTTTTTTTTTTTATTGTGACATCTCAATTAAAGTGGCCTTTCTGGCAATAATTAAAACATGCATGTCTTCTTGTAGCTTTGTCACATGCTCTTACCACACTAGTAAGGTGGATAATACTTGTTACTTTCATTAGTTGCTTACCTTATCCCTACTAATTGATCTTTTTTGAGCTTGATTGCTTGGCATTAACTCATTTCTTTACATGTTGCTCCCTATATTTGTTAAAACTCATTACTATTCTCTTAGCTAAGTGGTACTAAACCTTTTTGTATGTTTCACTAAGAACAAGAAGAGTCTATCGTTCAAAATGATATCAACTATCTTGAAACAAAATTTTTAGATCCTCATTCTATAAGATTTGTGCAAAACAAGAGAGCTGGATGAACATGCCTCATACTCAACCTTGTCATATCCTTTACCAAGGTTAAATTCAATTCCTTTGATTCAAACTTCTTAGAAATATTCTTATAAAACTCCTTAATTATCCCAAACTAAAGTTCTGATTCCTAAATCTTCCTCCATTCGTCTCTAGTGTTCCTTCTCCTAACATAAAGTTATAACATTAGCCTTTATTCTCAAACAATCTAAAACATCAAAATACTTTTCTAGGTTAAGAATCAAGGACTCTACACTCATGGCCTAGCTCCCTTTAAAAAGGAAGGACCCATTCTTCAAAATATGCTCAAGTGTGCCCTAGAAATAGATGATCTCATTGGTTGGATCTTGGTAGCTCAGGCTTGAACCTCAACAACCTAAGCTTGAACTTTTGCAACATGATTTGGTGCTCAATCAGTCTCTCCCAATTACTCATTACTTAGGTCATTCCCTCAACCATTGGGAAAGGTACCAGTTCTTCTTCAGTTCTAGTGAACTTACATTTCCAACTATTCTTAATGGTGCATTATCTTTCAATGGTTGACCACTTAATTGACATTGGGAGCCATTAAGAACCTATTCATCTCAAGCACAAGAGGATTAAATGGAAGAAATATTGAAGGTTTGAATAAATAATTTACTTACCTAAAAGATAATAATTATTTTTAATAAAAAAAAAAAAGGATTCTTGTCATACTATCTAACCCACCTTAACTATCGATAGAGAGCATACAACAACATATCTTGACAAATTTGATACCACTTTGTAAATGCCTACCTACGCTAAGACCAAGACTTTATAAGAAATCTCCAAAAAGATCATATATCTTAAATTGATAATAAAAAATTATCTTTTTGCATGAATTCATATCCCAAATATGACAAATGTCAATAGTATGTAAAATTAAACTAATAAAATCACCATACATAAACTTAGGACTAAGAACTTAAATTAACTTTGTAAACCCCTTATACGAGTCACTCCTTGCCAGGATTAGGCATACTAAACATTTTAATAAATATGAGCTAAGCCATTAAGGGTATAAGATTAAATAAGTTTTCAAAATGAAATAGAGAACTTATAAAGCTTTTAACATCAAAACAAACTTATATATGTAATTATTTTTAAACATTTTAAGCATAACATTGTTTCTTAAACATACAATAACATGAACAACTTGGCGATTCATTCAAAATGCCCTAAATTGGGACTTATGAGATGACCATTAGTATATATGACTGCTATTATACTTACTGATGCGCGAATAGAACCAAAACCAAACACGTTACCATTAGGTCAATAACTACCCTACTAACTAGGTTTCATAGATCATCATTACCTCACCAAATAATAAATTAAAAAAATTTTCCTTTTAACAAGGTCAGCACTGATTTCTAATTTTTTCTAAACAATCAAGTTCAACACAATGTAATAAACTATACAATATAAAAATATATCCCATATTTCATATCTCACAAGGCTTGACAACTTTTTTTTTTTGAAACTTCAAAAAATTAACATTCACCTTCATAAAAATATTTTTCACTTATCCCCTGTACCTAAACTCAAACTCCAAAGATCAAAGTAACAAAATTTCCCACAAATCACCTGAGAAATTAGAAGAGTTAAACTAATGTTTTAATAATAATTATATTCTAAGAATACTTTTTTTAACACATAAATTATTCATTCATTTAGGAAAAATATCATATTTTCATTACTTAATTGTCTTGAATTTATTATCCTAAACTTTTCAAATTCCCCCACTTATAATTAATCTAATTTAAATTACCTTAATTTAATTTATCTAAGTTAGACAAATATAATTTATTCTAAATCCTAGCATAATAAATTTTTTGGCCTCCCATATTTGTATATTACTTAAATTTTTAACTAGATTAGTTATATATATATATATATATATATAACTTTATTTCTTGTACAAACACTCCATCAAAAGTTTCACAATATCATACACCAATACACAATATCATACAAAAGTTTTACCTTAACAATCAAAATCTTCCATATATCTCTCAACAAATTCTATTTCCTTTAAATAAAGAATCCTACTGTGAACCAAATTTTTTTCCTTCAAATAAATAATCCCACTGTGCACCAAACTCTAGGCTCCATGTAATTTTACTTCTTGTGTACCTAGAAACTCACTTTATAGATACCAATCTCTAGGCTTTAGTCTTCAATTTTTTATTTTATTTTTTATTTTATTTTTTATTTTTATTTTTAATACAATTCTTATCTTTTACACATAAGAATCTCTATTTATGTAGATACCTAACCCCCAAAAATCCTATATTTAAAATATAAACTCCACTACTTCACATAACAATTTTCCTCTAGGTTTTGATAACAAAGCATCAAGCTTTTTATGGTTTTATTATTATTTTTATTTTTATTATTATTATTCTAGATTTAATTACTTTCAATTTATTTTATTAATTTCTTACTTTCATTAATTCTTTATGAATCGTATTAGGAAACTAAAGTTTCTAAGAAGAAGAATTAAAAAAAAGAAAGAAAAAGAAAGAATCTTTAATATGTATCACTTACTTGGAGGTTTTCGCGAAAGAATAGAAAAATCTAAATCCTTTCTCTTCACTTGAAGTTGGAATCCTAGATCTCTCTATGTATGTTTACTATAATGTTTAAGAGTTTAGAACATGAATCTACTATTTATATTTTATTTATTATTTATTTATTTACTTATTTTTGGCCCAAGCCCAAAGTTAAGCCCATAATTAAATATTATAATCTTTTGAGCTTAGGGTATAACAGTATGAGATCCCTCCAAAAGCTAACATTTTATCTCTCTCACTAGTAGTTTTTACATTTCATTATTGTAACCCATCATTAAAATGAGCTAAGAGAAATAGAGAAGAATTAAGAAAAGTATATGGCAAATATTAATTTGGATTAAATTATTTTTATTTTTATAATTTCAAGTGAAATTGTTTTTATTTTAGATGTTTATTTAGATAAAATTTTATTTATTACACATTTAACCAATATTAATTTCACATTCACTTGAACTGCACAGGAGTTAAATTTGGTTTTATAAAAAACTCAACTAGGGTTAAGTTCTCAATTACAATAATAACTTGAACTATACAATGACTAAGTTTTATTTACAAATAATTTGATTAAGTTTAAGTTTTTTATTTTATCTACAAAGAATTTGATTATAATGACTTGAAGATGTTAAGTTTTTGTTTTATCTACAAAAAGGAAACACTTGATTAAAATGTTAATATAGACTTAAATGTCTAGACTCAAATATTAAATGACAAGAATCCATGACTTTATCTTCACATTTTAGAAGTTTAAAATGAAAAAAAAAAAACCCTAACAAAGAAATTGTAAGCAATTCTAATAAAAGATAATTGCAAAAAATCCGTAATCTAAATCCTACCACAAAAAACCCCAACCACAATACCACCATAAAAAAACCCTCAACTAAAATCCCAATGGAAAACATTTTTTTAAAAAAAATCTAACAAAAAACGCAATAATACAATTTCAAAAAAATACCAAATAAAAAATAACCGCAAAAGACTAGAAAAAAAATAATAATGAAAAAACCCCCAACAAAAAGTAACTATAAAAAAATCTCAACCAAAAAACCCTAACCAAACATATAAAAAAATGAAAAGGATCTTGAAGAAGATTGCAAAAAATCACAACAAAAAATAACTACACAAAATCTTAACAAAAAAAAACTCAAAAAATCCAAAAAAAAAAAAAAAATCATTGCAAAAAATGACCATAAAAAATCCTAACAAAAAAAAAAAAAAAGAAAGATCTTGAAGGAGAAGAAAAATGAGAGAGTTGTAACTAATTTTTATTCGTTCTTATTTACTACGAATTTGAATTTCATCGAAAAATTCAATTCAAGAAAGATGGAGAGAACTTGAAAAATTCATTAGAAGAACGAGAAGGAAATCTCGTTTTAAGGGAATGAAAAAGAGTAATATTGTTTAAAATGAGTCATTTTTTAAAATAATAAAAAATGCATGTCATTCTTCCAATTTCGGTAGTATTTTGAGTTTTTTTAACCAAATATTCCTTTTAATTAATCATTTAGAGATGTGGATTGGGGAGTTTGAAATATGTTGTCTTTATAGCTTCTTAAGTGATTATTGAATTAAAAATTTAATTAGACTAAAATATAGTAATTCCTTTTTCTAATTTAGTTTTCATGAGTCATATTGCAATTTTGTACATATTTTAAAATGAGCAAAAAAAAAAAAAAAAAACAGTTGTGTAATAGTCAGGCAAGGGTGTGTGTTTAACATATAATCATCTAGATATAAAAACAGATGCAATTTTAGTAAAGTTTCAATAAGAAAACAAAAAGATGCATGAAAAGTTATATAATTATTTAATCGAACCATTGCATAAACTAACAAGCAATAATAAATGAACATCCCTTTATTTGCTAATTCAAATTTAAATAGAAAGATGAATAAGAAAAACAACAACACAAATATAATTTGATAACAAAAAAAAAAAAATTATTTTATATTTTTAAAAAATAGAAAAATAAAAATAATCTAAAATATATTTAGCAAACCTTTATTTTTATTTATTTTTTAAATATTATTTTTAGAAGTATTTGATGAGAGTATGCAACGTGAGATCTTATTTGAAAAAATTATGAAAAAAATGTAAAAGAATAAGGGAATGATATTGATTTAATATTTAAATTTTGTGATTTAACTTTTTTTTTGTGTTTCTTTTTTAGTTTTGATAAATTAAATTTATGAATAATTTTCATAATTTTGGAGATAAAAATGGAAGCTTAAAAGCATAATAAAAATTAAGCACATCAACATGGACCTTCTCCAAATACCTCTTAGTCCTAAATTCCTAATTTCTTAGTTTTTTTGTAAGAAATTAGGCTTTGTGATTGAACCACGTAGCCTTGTTGATAATTCAAATAATCATGGACTAGAAAAATCTCAACTACTCCAGTGCAAAATCCGATGTCATGATAACTTGACGACCCTCAATGGTGTGCAACATCATCAATGGCATCCTCTAAACTCCTTTTACAAGACTCTTTGGAATTAATATTGATGAACAACCAATTGATACATGTGGTAGTTCCTTGTTCTTTTCTAGTCAAAACTTATTAATTTCCTCACACTTTGTTGTAGGTTAATTATCTATTAGAATGTAGGGTATTTCTTGTAATAAAGTTTGTTACAGAATGGGTTATTTGTTTTGTTTTGTTTTTTTTTTTTGTTACTTTAGTGAGTTAGAAGGTTTTTGCAAACTATTGTTTTTGGTCACTATAAAAACACTCTTATCATTTCCATTTGGAAAAATATAATAATAGAAATTGAATTTTCTATAAAGCTTTCTTCTTTTTTTGCTTTTCATTTTCTAACATGGTATAAAGCTTATTTTCTTTGTTATGCTTTGTTTCATCTTCCTTTATGTCTGATAGCTTGTAGAGATCAAAACAATACTTGTGTTATTGTTAGACCCTCCGTACCAGCACTAATAAAAGATTCTTGTAGCCTCTATTTCCTTCACAATGAGGTTTATCCTAGTTTGGTTTTAGTCTCCTATCATTTCACTAGCTCTAATTACAACACATGGAGTCGTGCTATACTTATGGCTCTAACGACTAAGAATAAGATTAGATTTGTTAATGGCAGTATTCTTCACCCAATAGCCAATGACCTTTTGATTAGGGTTTGGACTTGTTGCAACAGTGTGGTAATTTCTTGGATCCTTAATGCTATAGCTAGGCAAATTGTTGATAGGCTTTTGTACATTGATAATGCCTTTGAAATTTGGTCGGATCTTCATGATCATTTCTATCAAAGTAATGGTTCTCAATTTTTCCAAATTAAGAAACATCTTGTTGCCTTGCATCAAGGCTCACTTGATGTTAACACTTACTATACTCAGTTAAATATTCTTTAGGATGAGCTCAAGGACTTCCAACCTATTCCTATTTTTCATTGTGGTGGCATGCCACCTTGGATGGATTATCAACAACAAGAATGTGTTATACAATTTCTAATGGGTCTAATTGAGTCCTATACCCACACTTGAACTCAGATCTTGATGATGGATCCTCTACCTCCAATTGCAAAAGTTTTTGCCTTGGTTGTTCAAGAAGAGAGACAATGTGCTATCAACCAGGGGATGTCTCCTTCTTCAAGTCCTCCGGTGTTTGGTGAAATGCCTTTTCCATCTGTCAATGCTTTCTCAACCAATTTCAACCTTAAGCCTAAGCACAATTGTTCTTTTATTCTTATTATGGTTTGCAAGGTCACATTATTGAGAAGTCCTACAAACTGTATGGTTACCCACCTTGTTACAAGTTTAAATCCAAATCTTTTCAATCCAAGACTCAAGTGAATTAGGTTGCTTCTATTATTGTTGAAGGACCTGGTACCAGCTCACTTGATTCTCCTCTAAAGGGTTGAAGCTAGCCTCATGATAGTGATTCTCTAAGTTTCAAGGTTGTTAATTGGTAAATGATTTAAACAATTTGTTGCAAACAACTCCTTGTTCATCAAATTGATTGGTAACTCATTCATTACTTTGTTAGTTTATGTTGATGACATTGTTATAGCAAGCAATGATCCAAAAAAAGTAGATACTCTAAAATTTTTCTTAATAGTTGTTTTAAGCTTAAAGATTTGGGACAACTGAAATATTTTTTAAGGCTTGAAGTGGCTAGATCCAATAAAGGAATTTCTCTTAGTTAGCGAGGTTATGCTTCACAACTTCTGGTAACACACATGTTATCTTGAGTGTAAAACAAGAAAAACTCCTATGGATCCAAATGTCAAACTCTCATAGGACAAAGGAGAATTACTTGATGACCCTTCTTAATACAACCATATGATTTGAAAAACTCTTGTGTCTCACCATAATAAGGCCAAATCTATGAATTGCTTAAGTTAGTTTCTTGTAAAGCCACGAGTACCTCATTTACAAGTAGTTCATCGTGTACTTCAATATGTTAATAAGAGTACAATAGAATAAGGCCTTTTCTTTTCATGCACCTTATCTATTGAGTTGAAAGGATTTGTAGATTCTGATTGGACTTTTTGTCTAGATACTAGAAAATCTATCAACAACTTTTATGTGTTTATTGGAGACTCTTTGATCTCTTAAAAATCAAAGAAATAGAACATAGTGTCTAGGTGCTCTGTCGAAGTTGAGTACATGTCTATGTATGTGACATGTGAAATAATGTGATTGTTCTCCCTTTTCAAAGACTTACACATGGATCATCTAAACCCAACAATCTTATTTTATGATAATTAGTTTGCCTTATATATAGCAACCAATCTAGTCATTCATGAGAGAATGGAGCACATAGAAATTGATTGTCATCTTGTAAGAGAAAAATTTAGAGTGGTTGCTTGACTCTTCATGTTTCGTTTCAACACTAAGTACCAGATTGTTAACCAAGCCTCTCTTTCCAGCTCAATTTACATTCTTACTTAACAAGATGGGAATTCACAATATTCATTCTCCATCTTGAGAATAGTTAGATATTTTTTTGCAATAAAGTTTGTTATATAATCTGTTATTTTTATTTATTTATTTACTTTTTGTTACTTTGGTGAGTCAGAAGGTTCTTGCAAACTATTGTTTTTGGTTACTATAAAAACACTTATCATTTTCATTTGGAAAAATACAATAATAGAAATAAAATTTTCTGTAAAGTTTTTTTCTTCCTCTACTTCTCATTTTCTAACATTATCTTTGATTCCAACAAAGACACCTTTCTAATATGTGTTTGCTTGTTGGATGAGATCCTAAAATAGTAAATACCCAACTGAGCATCCACGAGAGGGTATGATTTTTGGCTCATGGCTTCAGCTTCCGTAGTTACTTTCTCTTAGTGGAAGTAACCCAAGGTTTCAACAACTCTATTTTGCTTGTTTATTACAAGGATGAGATCAAAATCCCTAGAAGTCACAACAGACCCACAATTTTCATTTGTAAGTGTCTAAACTTTTTTTTATCATAAAATTGTTTTCTTTATTTCCAAAAAATAAAAATAGAACTTGTCATTTATTTTATTTCATTTTAAAACATAAAATAAAATAATTAAAACCTGAAAGTCACTACTATAAGAAAAGTAAGGTAAATGACACACAAAATCTAGATGTAATTTGGGAGTTAGATGATTTATCAAGAAAGCATGAAAGACACCCCTCTAAGTCTCAATTTGTCTCCATCTCTAATAGTGAGTTGAGGAAATTTGACATTCAATTAATTAATAAATAAATATAATTAATCAAAAAAATAAAATGTGAAATACAAATGATGGTCAAGGTATGATTTTTCAAAGCAATGAGACAATATATGAGCAATATAATTTAAGTACCATCAATAGAAATAAATTAAACAACTTTTATTATTTGTCAAAAATAGTCAAAGAATATGATTTTATGCTTAATCAAATCCTTATCAAAACTACTAATTTATTCCCAAATTATTTGCAAAAAACTCCCAATAAAATTATTTTATGGCCAAGTCATTTAATATATATATATATATATATATATATATATATATATATGTATGTATGTATGTATGTATGTATATATGCAACCATAAATGTTCAAAATTATGTCAACTTTTGATATAGTCAAATTGGACTAATTTGAATTCTTTGTCCAATTTTTGAGTTTTAAATTATTTTTAAAAATTGTTAGAATAGTATATAAATTAATTCAATACATCAAATTTGGTTTGATTTATTGTTTAGGAATGACCATTTCATGAGTTAATCGGGTCACCCGCCCCGCCCCTATTGGGACGGGTATGAAATAAATTAATCGGGTATGAGACAAGTATGAGAAAGTTTTGTGAAACCTGAATCAGGTTCGGGGTGGGTATGGGTTTGTAGTTACCTATCTTGCCCCGTCCTGGATATATAATTACCAATTTACCCTTAAATATTAAAAAATACCCAAAAACTCCTCCCTATATATAATTTATTCTTCCTAGATTTTTAGGGTTTTTTTCTCTCGAAAGAAAGACTTCATTTTCTCGGTTCTTTTACCCTAAAAGCAAAACCTTTTGCTCTAAAAACCAGATTTGTAGTCTCATAGACAACAAATTGTTGGAGTTCTTGTGGATCCATTCCTTCCAGGTAAGAAAACCCTAACTTTTGAAGCTTTGTTAAAATCTGGCTCGTTTTTCAATTTTTTTTTTTTGTTTTAACTTATGGGTTTGAGGTTTTTTCAATTGTTTATTAGTAGATTTGTTATTTATATGCATTATTGGTCTTCGTCTTATATGCATTTTATCATAAATGTCAGTTGAATCAATTTTCGTCTTTGACTCTTTTTGTTCATGTTTTTGACATCAATTTTTACCTTGTCCAAATCAATTTCATCCACATTTAAACTGATTTTTGGGGTTTATAAGAATAAGAATGATGATTTATGAGATTTTCATTATTTTAGGGTTCAATTTTGGTATTCATGTTTTTGCAGAAACAAGTTGTTATAAAAGAACGATCTAATTTCATGTTGTTTTTTCATAGATAAAAACTCTAATTTTTTTTTCTAAACAGCTTCTGGAAACATATTATTCATGCTTCTAGAAACATACAAATAGAATTTTGTTGTGGCTAAATTTATTTCAAACTATTTCAGAATATCCTAAGGATTTAGCAAAATGACATTAGAAGGAGAGGAAAATTTTTCCATGCCAAGCACTGGTTCTAATCCAGCTATAGGTAGTACTTCAACTACTAATGGATCATTGACATGTAAAAAAAGAAAGCTGACTTCGATTGTTTGGAATGATTTTGAGAAAGTCATAGTAGATGGACAATATTATGCTATTTGTAAGCATTGTAAATCAAAACTTAAGGTAGATAGTAAGAATGGGACTAAACATTTGCATGTACATTTAGATAGGTGCATCAAACGGAGAAATGTTGATATTAAGCAACAATTATTAGCAGTAGAGAGAAAAGGCTATGGAAAAGTGCAAATTGGTGATTTCACATTTGATCAAGATATCTCAAGAGAGAAGCTTGCACGTGCAATTATATTGCATGAGTACCCTCTTTCAATTGTTGACCATGCAAGCTTTAGAGATTTTGCTAGTAGCCTTCAACCTTTGTTTAAGATGGTTTCCTACAATACAATTAAGGATGACATAATGAAGATTTATGAGTTTGAGGAAGGGAAAATGAGTAGCTACTTGGAAAAGCTTGAAACTAGGATGGCTATCACAACTTATATGTGGACATCTAATCAAAATAAATGTTACATGGCTATCACTGTGCATTACATTGATGAGTCTTGGTTACTACAACATCATATTGTGAGGTTAGATGTGTTATTTGTTAAACTTTTCAATTCTTATTTTATTTTATTATCATTTAATGATATCACTTATACTAATAATATGTTTTATATATTGTTTAATATAGGTTTGTTTATGTGCCTTCTCTACATACAAAAGAAGTTATTTTTTATGTGTTATTGGATTTTTTTATTGGATTGGAATATGGATAGGAAAATATCTACAATCATCGTGGACAATTGCTCAAGTAATGATGGCATGATTGATATCCTCTTAGAGAAATTATCTTCAAGTGGTTCACTTTTATTAAATGGAAAAATATTTCATATGCGATGTGCAACACATGTCTTAAACTTGATTGTGAAGGAGGTCTAGATGTCATCAGAGTAGAAATTGAAAAAATCTGTGAGAGTGTTGCATATTGGTCAACAACACCATCAAGAGTGGAAAAGTTTGAAGATGTAGCTCACCAATTGCACCTTCCATGCAATAAGAAGTTATGCCTTGATTGTAAAACACGATGGAATTCCACATACTTGATGCTATCAATAGCTATAACTTACAAAGATGTGTTCCCGTGTTTGAAGCAACGTGATAAGCTCTACACCATAATGCCATAAGAGGAATAATGGAATTTAACAAGAAAAATATGTGAAAGGTTGAAATTGTTTTATAATATAACAAAATTGTTCTCAGGGCCAAATTATCCCACTACAAATACTTTTTTCATCAAAGTGTGTGAGATTAAAGAAGCATTGTATGATTGGTTGATTTGCTCAAATGAAGTTGTAAGCATAATGGCATCAACTATGTTAGAAAAATTTGACAAGTATTGGAGTGGATGTCATATTGTAATGGAAATAGCAGTTTTATTAGACCCAAGATACAAGATGAAGATTTTAGAATTTTATTTTCCAATAATGTATGGGTCTAAAGCTTCAAGTGAGATTAGAAAAAATTGTCAACTATGTTATGATTTGCTTTTTGAGTACCAATCAAAGTCTAAGATGGGTCAACAAACTTCATCTTATGGTGATTCATCAGTTTCAAATCTCTTTGAGTTGAACTATGACGAACAAAATCCTCTTTCAAAGTTTGACTTATTTGTTCATAGTACTATTGGAGAAGGTAATGCGAAGTCGAAGTTAGACTACTACTTAGAAGAATCCATTTTGCCAAGGATTTTAGATTTTGATGTTTTGAGTTGGTGGAAAACAAATGGTATTAAGTATTCGACTTTACAGATGATTGTTCGAGATATCTATGCCATTCTGGTATCTATAGTTGCATCAAAGTCAACCTTCAGTATGGGTGGTAGGATGGTATCAAAACATCGTAGTAGACTCCATCCAAATACTTTGGAGGCCTTAATGTGTGCTCAAAGTTGGTTGGGAAATGAAATGGAATGTGGTTAATCTAAAATATTTTCAATATTATGAAACAACTATGTTGAATTTTTTTAATAAAGTTGTTTCTTGTTATTCTTACTTTTAGGTGATTCTTCGCTTGTTAACTCAGGGGTCAAACTCACAATCATGGATGAAGATGATGAATCACTCTTGCTGTAGGTTCTTTTTTTGAGATGGAGTTGGTATTGGAAATATATTTTGGGACCTAAGATACATTTTTTTTAATGCTCTTTTTTAATCTTAATGTGGTTATATGTATGAATATGTTGGGAAGACTTTATGTTTAATGTTTTTTTTTTTAATGTTGCCATATTCATGGAGATTTTCTATTTTTATATGTTGTAGTTGTGATGTTTATTTTTTATTTTTTATTTTTATCTTAATGTTATATTTTATATTGTTATATCCATGGTATTAAGCATTAAAGTGTATTTTTTGGCAAAGAAGGCATTAGTGCTGACCTATTGCAGACGTCGAGGCTGCTTGTTAGGGCCACAGATATAACTTGGAGGTATAGCTAACTAAATGCTTATCATTTGATTTTCAGAATTTGAATGAGTTTGGTCCTTAATATCCATATCTAATTGTCTCATCTCTCAATCACATAAGAGATGGAGCCCCTAAATAGACTCATGTGTGATTTAAGGCCCCACCAGAAACAAGCTCTCTATTGGATGTTAGAATTGGAGAAGGGAAATGAGGCTGAGAAAGCAATAAAAATAAGTTGTAGTGATATTTTGTTTCTTTAAATTATTTTGGTTTAATGACTATGTTTATTGTAGTGCATTACAACAAACAAACAAACAAACAAGACTATAGTTTATTGACAACAAGATCTAAAGACATTGCCAAGATGGTCAAAATTCAGATTTGGTAACTTCTGTTTTTGCCAAAATCTTGTGTTACCTATGCTTTATTTCTTTACTGATAATAGCATGTTTTGAGTTTTTACACATATTGGTTCATTTTGCACAGTAGGTGGAGTTCATATGGAAAGAACTTGGTCTAAACTTTAAGGATCTTCTAGAAATGGGAAAGTAAGGGGTTATAGCTTCTTTGCTTGTAGCAAGTCAAAGGTTGCATTATGTTTGTATTTATGTGTAATTGAACTTAACATCATTTGATGGGGTCCTGCTATTTGCTTTATGATATCGCCTTTTGTGAACTTTTGATTTAAGTGAGTTTTATGTGCATTTTTCAAGTTAGTTTGGAAATGGCTCTTGAAACCTGCTACTTCCACATTCTAGTTGCCTAGTGTTCTTTTATTCGCACTAGAATCTATCCTATTTTAGTTCCTTAATGTCAAAAGGTTGTTTCATTTTTTGTTTTTTTTCTTTCATTCTTTTGAGCATTTCATTCTTTAATATTAGCGGGTATATGTGTTTTCAATTAGCATTATATGTATTTTTATATATTTATTTCAAATTAACCAAATATACTGCAAGGATTATTGTGTTATATTTATGATTTATCTGTGCTCAGAAATAGCTTCTAGAAACTGGATAAGATTAAAAATACCAATAGAAAAAGTAAACGGTTGAAGGACCTTACAGTGAAAATGAGGGAGTGTAAAAGGTGCCATACACTGCTTTTTTATTTTATTATTTCTCATTTTTTAGTTTTGGTTGCATAAAATTGTTTTGTTAGCAACAAATGTAGGTTGAGTGTAATGACAACTTCAACCATGTAAAATGGATGGATCTTGCTTGTCATGGGGAAATCTTTGCACCAAAAGTTGTCAATTCAGGATTGTTAGTTATTTGCCTGAAAATTATGAACTAGGACAACAACTTGACCTTTTAAAGTTGTTTGGTTCTATGCATAAATGAAAAATAAAGATATACATACACAAACTGCTATAAATTAATCTGTATTTACAATTAATAAATATGGAAATAGTCATGGTTTTCTATATAAGTATTGAATTAAGCAATCTCTGTCATTACTTTTCTTCATTTTTTGTCTTTGTTCATGCCTCACCTCACCAGTCGAGTGATTTTAGATGGAAGGACTACCGTCCATTGGTTTTCAAGTTATTTTTTCCATCATCTTTCCTTGCAGTTGCCTTTTGGGCAATAGAAATTTAGTTAGGCAATGGTTGCAGAAACCTACCACATTGTCATGGTTGGAACAAAGACAATCGAAAATGACTTCACAAAATGAATTTTACTAGCACATTTTGTATTCACATATGCTTCATTTGACATCGTCTTAATGTAATGAAACAAACAAAATGCTAATGGATCATTATAAATATGATTTCATAACTCTCAGGAAATTGTTCAAGGTTGATCCAACTGATTACATGATATCTATATGTGGGAATGATGCCCTTTGGGAGCTTTCTTCCCTTGGGAAAAGTGGAAGCTTCTTTTACTTGGCCAATGATGACCGCTACATGATAAAGACAATGAAGAAGTCCAAAGTAAAGGTGAGTTTATTTCCAAACTTTACCACCTGATTCAGACTTTTATTGCATCTTATTTCAAGGATTCCCACAAAGTGTTTATAGTTTTTCTAGTCTCTAATTATGCCAAACTTTCTCTTTTTTGACGTGAATTTTTCAATAAAGAACACTTTGTTATTGAATATCAGAATTTTAATTCCTGAATTATACCATTTAATTCCAAATGAGTTTGCTTTTCTGCCATATTTGAACTTTTCCCACATAATTCCCAAAATTTTTGGTGGAAATTGATAGCTTCTTGATTGAGTCCCAAATTCTACATTGTTTGGGATGCTGATTTGTATCTAATAATTGATGAACACAAATTTCAGGTTCTTTTAAGGATGCTTCCAATCTGTTATAATCATGTTTGAGCCTTTGAGAACACTCTAGTCACCAAATTTTATGGTCTTCAAAGTCTGAAATTAACTGGGATTGCCCAGAAGAAGGTAGGGTTGTTACATGCATATGGAATCCTAAATGAATTCAAATACTCATCTAACTTATGAACTTTGTACTCATTTGATGGTGATGATCCATGTGCGATTTGTCATAATGGGGAATTTGTTTTATTTTGAGTACGCCATTCATAGGCGTTTTGACTTGAAAGGTTTTTCCCATGGCCGCACAACTGATAAACCTGAGGCAGAAATTGATGCCACAACAACTCTCAAGGACCTTGACCTTAATTTCATCTTTCAATTGTAGAAGGCTTGGTTCCAAGAGTTTTGCATGTAAGTTTCTTTTTAATTCATTTTTTCCTTGTTTGCAAGTCATTTATGTCTATACTTGATTCTCCTTTTTAAGTTGAAGTGTTGCATCACACAGGCAAGTGGATAGGGATTGTGACCTTCTTAAACAGGAGAGAATTATGGATTATAGTCTTCTGGTTGGTCTTCACTTCTAGGAAGCTCTTGGAACTTGAACTCCTTTTGGAATCCGAACTCCTACTGGTTATTTCTTGTCTTTTCATTCATCGCTTTTTCCATATATGAACCGAAATTGAATACTTGTTGAATGAATGTAGTACCTCTTGAACTTCTGTTGTAGGAAATGGAGACCCTGATAATGATGGAGCAGCCCCTCGTCTTTCTAGAGTAGACATGGATAAACTTCTTTTTGACTGGTAAAATGAACTTATGACCATTCTTACAAATGTCTCTACAACTTCATGAAATTGTGCACTGTCTGTTCAATAGTAAACCCTTTTTTTTGGTGGGTCATTTGTAAATCCATTTGTATGTGCATGTTTTCTTCGACTACCCGAAATTCTCACAAGATTTTGATTTTGTTGTTCTTGCTGACTTGCCAATTGTATCGTCGTATTTTCTTTTTGACTAGTTCTTAACTTCCAAATCAAATTTATACTAATTCTTGTTTGAATCTTCCATAATTTCTGATGAGATTTGGTTACACAATACTAAACATTCCACTCAAATTTACTTACAGGTCCAGGTTTCGTAAGGAATGGAAGAGCTTAGTGGTAATAGCAACAATAATGAAATAGGAAATGGATTTTCTGGTTAACATCCTAGGTCGGTCTTAAGCCTCAAATCCTCTTTTTTGAAAATAACTTGCAACTCCCTAGATAGTAGAAACAGTTATAATTTGCATGGTAAAATCACCGCATCCTATCTTTGTTTATTTTCTTCTTTCTTACATGCGACCATACTGATAACTTACATATAGAAAATCATTATGTGATGTTTGACAACTAAATTATAGTTTAGAACCTAATGACTCGTTTTCATGTTGGGTTTTCATTTAAAATAGAATCAAGTATGGATTGGAATGAGAATGAAAAAAAGTTATCAATTGAAAGAAATTCAACCATCCTGTGGTACTATGTTCTATTGACAGAGTGTTAGATTTTTACTGCGCATTCTTTAGCATGCAATGTGTTGTGTTTTACCCTATGATTAAGATGGTTTATTTTATGATAATGTTATAGTAACCTTAGTAATGTTGTTGGCTTTTTTTTCTCTTTATATCATCATCCATCTTTCTACAAAAACATTACAGTATTAGAGATTAATTGTTAGAGTCTTGAATTAAGTTGAATATTTCCAAGTAGTTTTTCTCTTCTAGAACATATATGGTATTTGTGTCTTTAGTTTGTTTTTATGTGAGGAACATTATAAATTTTTATTTCCCAAATATGATCATGATGGTCTAGGTGAATTTGCTTTTATTTCTCCTCTACTAGATTGTGTGGCTGATATTCTGTTTTTCTGATAAAAAATAGTCCTTGTCTTAGTTATTTGAGGAAACACATCACTAGGGGCAATTGTTTTAGCCCAAGTGATGATTTGCTTCTTTTATTATTTATTTGATGAGAAACTTATGTTATTTTCAGGTTGGTGAAAATAAACCATTTATATCTAAATTACTATCAAGCCTTCCATCAACTATTGCAAATTTTGAGTCTCATTAAATCCATACTTTTTATGAATCTGTATGTATATCATAATCTTGATTTTATTTGCAAAGTTGCTTTGTTGTAAGATTATTCCCTTACTTTTTATTTTATTTTATTTGTAGGTTAATCATATGATCCAAGCAGAATCTAATCCCTAGAAAAGGGACGAGTATAAAATCTGATCCAAGCATTATGCCATATCATGAATTTATGTATTACAGGAATTTATTCCACCTTATGTATCAAGTATCACTTCCATGGAAACTGACCATGTTCTTGAAGCAACAAAAGATGCAGGGGGAGCAAGTGTTATTGAAGCTTTTCTACATTCAAATGCTTCTAAGAAACACAAACAGAGATTAGTTGTGAAACATGTTATGCAACTGTAGTAGTAGCTTGTGTTTATTTAAGAAAGTCTTATTATCAAGCTTTGAAACTGAATTTTAGATTTCTTGGTGCTAAATAAAATTATGTTAAACTAATGATGTCCACAAAACAATATGGTCTTTCAACTATATTTTTTGGGTATGAATTTGTTTGTACAATAGCCATAGTATTTTCTGCCATAAGAGTCGTGACTTCACTGGATTACAAATAATTGGATCTCTAGATATTTTAATAGTCCATCAATATTGCATCTATAAAAGTTGCATATACCATACTCGACACCCGAATCCGCCCGTCCTATCCCGCCCTGCCCTGAAAACACTTTTAGTACAAGGATGGGATTATCAACTCTTTTGTAAATGGGAATGGGAGACATTAACCTGCCCTGCCTTAGGTTTGGGACGGGGATGGGCAAGAGATTTATATGATTGTGATGGGAATGGGGTAAGAGTGGCCTATCCCAAACCCCTCCCGTTGCCAATCCTATTGCTGTCTTTGCCTAATAGAAAAATTGAAAAAAAAGTTCATAAACTCATTGAATGAGTTGCAAGTTCTTGCCCAATAATTGGACTAATACATTTGGAAGCATTGGATAGCATATGCTTAAATAAAGGCTAATATGTACATAAACTGTCACGCCCTAAACCTGCTCCAAGGGCATGATGGTCATTTCCCACCTCAAGGTGGAAAAGACACAAACATTCATCTTGCAATTAGAAATTTCTAATTACCAAATTCTTGTTCAGAGTAGTAGAACAAAAATTCTAAAATCTCCAAATATCAACTTTAAAACTAACATATCAACTAAAGTATTATTTTCCAAGCAAATTCAAACTTAAACAATAGCTAATGGTAATCAAATTCTAATGTTTAAACAAAGTCCCAATAGAGAATTTAAACAAACGTCTTAATAAAAACAAATTGCCTTCCTAACTGTCACTCCTCGCCTAAACTGAGAGTACTTAAAAAAAATTATCAACAAAAGGGGATGAGCTCAAAGCCCAATAAGGAACATTAACACAGTTTCATTGATCAAATAGTTTCAATCATGCTTGCAAATAGGAGATAAAAGGTACAATAATTTTCATAAAAACGTTTGAGTTCAAATATGCTAATACATTTTAAACTATTCAACTAAACATTTTCATATATATCAAAACTATTTCACATCAAATACATTTAAAATATTTTCACTTTGGTTATCAAATAACAAATAGTGCTTAGTTAAGTAGGACTTTGCAAATGGGTGGCTAGTCTCAAATTTGTTCCTTTTAAGGTGGATGAAACCAAACACTACTAGTACTAGTATTAGTAACCTCTAACCAAACCCTTAGAGGCTAGGGTCCAAATCAATTACATTCACCACTACAAAAATGTAAAGGTCAACTATTATATCTTGTTGACAAGAGTCAAAAAGTCAATTATTATATCTCGTTGACATGGGCAAAACAAACTAGAGTCAAATACTTTGTTCTATTTGTTCAAACTTATGAAAGCTTAATATCTCCATATGCTCTATTATAAACAAAAGAGAAGTTCTAATATATTTTTTATACAAAAACATATTTGATCCAATGCATTAAAAGGAAAAATAACATTTACACATTTCAAATAACATATAAAAAAATTATTTTCTTTTACAAAATTTGTATTAATTTTACTTACCTCAAAAGAAGTCCTCAAAAACCTTGAAGAAAAATAATCCTAAAGAATTTACTCTTCACCTAACATAACATTAAAAATAATTATTACTATTTATCTAAAATTATAAGTTTGACATTCCTAATTTTTTTTAGTATTAATATTAATATATTTAATTATAAAAAATAATTTAATTAAGCTATTCCTTATTTAAATAAAATTAATAAATTCCTAATGTATATAAAAACTCTTTTTTTTTCCCAATTTGTTTCTAAGAACACATTACTAATTTGATTAAATAACAATTTTGTTTCATTAATGAAATTCCATATATATATATATATATATATTTCTTTTAACTTAACATATATCATCATTATTATTATTCCATCAACTAACCATGTGCTTCACTAACTTCCAACACCCACTTAATCTTATATGCATTATCCTCTTTTTCTCATGCCAACAAACTAAGATTCCCCCGATTATTCTTTCATAATTTATTTCTTTTCTTTCCTGCATAGAACACCCGTAAGTCTACCTTCCTCATTTTTTTTTCCCAACACTTCCAAAGATCACACCATGACCGTACCCACTCTTAAAGGCACCAAAAGCATATTTTTTATTTTATTTTATTTCATCACATAGTCACCATCCCCAAATATTATTATTATTATTATTATTATTCATTTTTTATCTACCCAATAAATATTAAAAAAAATTCCTATCTCTATCAATAGATCAACTCATGTTCACAAATTTCCAAACTTTTAACCCAAAATTTAAATAAACAAAGCCTAATTTAAATTGGGATTTTTTTTTAAAGAATATTTAATGTGTTCAAAACTAATTAATGAATCTAAAATATTAATCTAGGGGTTAAAATCTTACCTAAAAAACTGATTTTCAACCTTAGATCTCCAAATCTTCAATCCTACAATCTCAAATTCTCTGATTTTTCGTTAATAAGGTTTTTTTGAATAAGATGAGAAAGAAAAAAAGGTATAATTTATACATAAGACTATTAATGGCAAAATGACCTTTCTATCTTATTAAAAGTATTTAATTTTTTACTACTTTACCCCCAAAATTAATTTGGGGTGTTACATAAACAAAGAGTAATTGTGAAACCAAGGTTTGGTTAATCTTGATTTTGATGATAACAAAATAAGATTTGGAACTAATGATTATATTTCAAGTGTGATTAGGTAAAACGATTTCCAAACTAGCAATCACAAAGACAAAATCAGGCCAAAGAGAAATCAATAAGAAGAAAAATACCTTAAAGAGAAGTAGTTTTCAAGACCTAAACTTCATAAGATCTCTTTGTAAGGTTGTTAATGCATTAGGTCTTTCATGCATTACATTATTAATTTATGCACCAAAATAATCCAAAAGTAATTTTGTTTTAAATCCTTTAAAATATGATGATTTCATGTTTTCAACTAAAAGCTTGTGTCAAATGTTTTTCAAACTTGTTTAAAAGGTTTTAAGTTGAAAAAGGAAGGTTGTTGAGCCAAAAACGACTCAACTGGTTGAATCAGATGAGAAACAGATCGACTTATTCACTTCAACCAGTTGAAGGGTGCAAAAATCTTCTTTTTCTTCCAAAACACTTGTTCAACCGGTCGAGGTCCAGTCAAGGGGCGGTTGAGGTCTAACGGTCACCTGCCAAACATTAAATGCTAACGACTAGTCAACCAGTCGATTCCTAACTCGATCGGTTGAACCCCCAACAATTAGTTTGACTTTTTTCCTCTATAAAAAGGCTTCAATCTTCATTGTTTCAAGAGCTTAACCTTCCTAAAAATTTCTTGAATATATTTGAGTCTTGGGAGAGTGTTTTTTAGTGTCACCATTGTTCTAAAACTTGCATATCTTTAGTGCACCATTCAATTCTAGTTTTTCTTGTACATTTGAGCCTAAAGTTTTATACTAGGATTTTGTAAGAATATTTCCTATCTTCATTTGTAAATCTTTCAGAAGAAAAGTCTAAGTATGAGGTATCACTTAGGGAGGCTCAAGTATGAGGTATCACTTGAGGGGTTGTTCAAGAGTGAGGTATCTCTTGGAGATTGTAAAAGGTGTTTGGAGCTAAAAGTCCAAGAGGGTTGATTGGAACCATAATCCAATTGTATTGTTTGAAGGCTTGGGTTGGAAGCATTGAATTAGTGAAACCTTAAGCTTGGGATTGAAGCTAGAGGAGAGTAGATGTAGGCCAGGTTGCGCTGAACCACTATAAAAATCTTGTGTTTGCATTCTTCCTTCCTTACTCTCTTTATATGCAATTGTTTCTATATTATTTTATTATATATTTGCATATAATTGTTTTTTACATTCACATAATTTAAATTTGTAAAAAAAAGACCATCACCCTATTCACCCCCCTCTAGGGTGATTACTTTAGGTTGGATTATCCTAATTTTTCTAAAAATGATATACACTTATATGTATTTATTAATACTCAATTCCAATTAATTTTCTTAAATTTTCTCACTTGGTGGATGAACTTTGAATGACCAAGATTTAAAGTGTTGAATTCTTTAATAAATTTGTTAATTTTCTAAAATAATTTGAAAGACAAAATTAAGTAAATTAATATAAGAATTTCCCCTAAAAAATAGTCTTAAATGCTAATGTCAAATTCTCTTTTTTAATAAATTATATATATATATATATATATATATATATATATTTCAAAAAATTTCATCAAATAAATGAACTCAAGATCAAATGAGATTTAATACATTGGATTTTTTAATGAGTCTATTAATTTTCAAAAATACATTGAAATGCAAAAATTAAGTCATAATACTATAATTTCTCAAAACAAAACTACTCAAGAATGACCATGGTATTTTCTCATCACACCAATTTTGGTGTGAGAAATTCCAGTATTAACCATGGTTTTAAAAATCGAATTGGACTGGTCGGTCTGATCAATTCAACTGCCGACTAGTCACGGTTCTAGTTCGGTCTGGCCAATTGGACCAGAAGTGCATTGAACCGGAGTTGGACCGCTTGAACCGACGGTCCAATCGGTAAACCAGATGAATCGTCCAGTTCTCTCCAAACCGGCCAGCTCGATTAAAATTATTATTATTATTATTATTAAAGCAACATCAAAACGACGCCGTTTTGGATGGTATATAAGAAAAATCGTAGCTGCAAAACCCTCCCACCTCATTCCTCCATCGCAGCATCTGTCGGCCAGTCGCTTCGCCTGTCCCCGATGCGCCGCAACCCACGACACCTAGAGCTTCCACTGGTGACCATTACAAGCTGACAATTGTCCCTACCATCGCCTCTTCCCAACTCCTCGCCGCGGCGTTGGAAGCTAGCAAACCTCCTCACTGTTGGTACCCCTCTCTGCCACTGGTACCCTTCCTGCCGCTAGTACCCCTCCTTGTCAATGAAACTATCTTCCATTTTTCATTTTTGTGTGGCACATTACATACATGATACATGCGATTATTGATTACAAGCCTATTTATTTTGTTGGAAAACCGAAAACCAAATTCTATCTGAAGAGAGATTTAATCTTGTGTAACTTGTGTTTGGTTTCTTATGTTCTGGGTCTTTGGCAATGGTTGTGATATTTAATGTATGACAACATGACAACATTGACAAGTAAATTTTCTGAAATTGCACTTTGAATTACTATAAAACTAGATTCTCATCTCGTTTGGATGAAAAAAAAAAGTAACTGAATGGTGATGATGAAAATTGCCAAATTATAAAAAAATTTACAGTATAAGTAGTAGAGGGAAAGAATTAGAGACCCAGAATCCGATTAATGATTTTCCACCAGTTTGGGTGAGTGGAGGATGCATATTAGTTGATGGATCCTGGTTTTTCAAAGGGGTCATGGATGATTATGGGAAGAAAATGGAGGGCTCTAACTAATGGCATCTGATTCAAAAACGTTGGGCACTAATTCTAAAGAATCCCAATAAATGTATTTTACACCTATCTCTCACGAACATGGTGCAAATCCAATTTCACTCAGATTCCATGGTGGTGGAGACCTAGAATTCAATCATGGGAAAAGACAAATTTTAAAAAGAAAAAAAAATAAAAAATGGTTTTAGAGAATTTGAAGCTTATGGAAATTAGAAGTTAACTTTTGCTTGTATCACAATTTATTAGAAATTGATAGAAAAACCACATGATAAGTATATAGGAATCATGTATGAGTTTTAATGAAATATCATGTCTCATACATGGACTTCATCTTCTATTCTTAATGAAAAATTTTAACCAAATAAATTATTAGGTATTTACCCATTGATATGTGATTGTTATAAATTGTTGATGACTTGATTATAGATCATTAAATTGTTGATGCCTTTCATTCTCTAGATTAATGTGGGATTTTTGTTTCTAATTTGATAGATAAAAAAAAATGGAATCAAACTTGACTCCATTATTTGGTCAAGATTCAACTACCGATTCACAATCAACTAGAAGTAAGACCGACCCTGCATGGGAGAATGTTTATGAAGAAAGATATGCAAATGGAAAGAAAGCTCTTATTTGTTTGTATTGTAAAAAAATTGTAAAAGGTGGGGGTATTCATAGAATGAAACAAACATCTTGTTGGAGTGAAAAGAGATATTGGTCCATGTAAATTAGTTCCTCTTGATGTCAGATTTTCAATGAAAAATTCTTTGCAAGAGTTTGTGAATTCCAAGAAAGCAACCCAAGAAGCATATGAATATAGAAATCCTTATGGTCCTAATGTGTCACAATTTGAAGGGGATATGACATAAGGTGAAGAAGAGGTTTAAGAAATGCAAAGTCCTATGGCAACTAGTAGTGGAAAAAGAACAAAATCAATAGTGGATAAGTATTTTGCACCAAGAAATACTTAAGAAGCTCAACCTTCCATGAGGAGTGTATTAACTGGAAAAGAAGCTATTTGGAGAGCGGATATGGCGGTTGGGAGATTCTTTTATGATGCATGCATTCCTACTAATGTTGTGAATTCCTTCTACTTCAAGCCAATGTTGGATGCTATATCTGCAATTGGTCCTGGATATAAGGGTCCAAATTTCCATCAGTTGCGGGTTAATCTTTTAAAGGATGTTAAGAAGGAAGTTCAATTACTTGTGGACTCTTATTGTGAAATTTGGGCAAAAGTTAGGTGTACAATAATGGGTGATGGCTTGGACAAATAATAGACAAGAATATCATCAACTATCCTTTTGTGTATTTGTCCTGAAGGGAATATTTGGTTTGTGAAAATCTGTTTGATTTGCTTTCAGACATTGTCAAGGATGCAACTAATTTGTTCCTGCTATTTGATGGAGGTGATTGAAATGGGTGGGTTACCACTCAATTGTAGTTCATTTAGTGGACTTGACTAATGCCAGCAATCATGTGGTCGTGGGGAGATTGGATTTTCTTAGAAAGCAATAAAACACATTCAATTGGTCACCTTTGTGGCAGCTCTTGGTAATTAATTTAGATTTTAAGGATTATTTGGTAAGATGGGACCATGTTGCTGGAACTTGTAAGACGTGCATCAAAGGTGACAATTTTTGTGTATATACATGTTGCTTTGTTAAGTTGGGTGAGAAAAAGAGACGCGATGGGACAGCAGATTTCTGCCGAACCTGGTACAACTCGGCTCTGCTACTACATTCATTGCACTCAAGAGTCTTCATATCATAATCATGACTTGCAAGCTTTGGCTGACTAGTAAGTTCTTTTGTGGGACTCTAGGATATTCAAAGGATAATAAAAGCAAAGTTTGCCAGGTTCCATCACCTTGGATAATAGATTTTGGAAAGATTGTTTGATTATTGTGAACTTATGTCTCCCTAATTGGCTTATTGCGTATTGTTTGATTGTGGGATGAAGAGGCTTTGAATGGGATGATGTGTATAAAGACATGTATAGGGTTCGTTGGGCATAAGAAATTGTTTAACTACAACAAAGACTATACAAGCCTTATATAGAGATCATAAAGCGAACGTTGGGATCAACAACTAAAGGAAAGGCATTCAATTTATTAGCTTATTGGTTGAATCCATGTTTCCCAATATGATCAGGAGAACTTTTTGTAATAAGCCAACTGTATTGGAGGGAGCAGGAGTTAATGATCAGAAGGTTCTGAAAGGGCAAGCTTGGAAACAATGGGAATGAAATAAAGTTGTTTCGGTTTGATCGATTGAGACAGTTGGAAGAGACCCTTACTTTCTCACGTGAAGTACGTTCAACCCTCGTAAAAATATTATTTTCATTTATTGTGTGTTTTGTTCTTTTTTCATTTAGTTTACCCTACTTACTATTTTATATTTTTACCTTGCTAATGTGTTTTTTTTGTTTTTTTTTCTTTATTTTTTTATATTGAATGGTGGAAGGCTAGAAATGGATACAGTGCACATTATTGCAAAAGTTGGCCATTCAAATATGAGCCAAACTGCATCGTTCTCTGGATGTGAGAGGAATTTGGAGTGGTCTTTCGATGGTATACTATTACCAAAAGAATGAAATAGATGAAAACATCAAAGAGACTTAAATGATCTTACTATACGCTTCATTACTATTTGCCCAGCAAAACCTGAATCACGGTTATAATGCTTTCTTAGTTGTTTTGAATTATTAAATTCTTTTATTCACCAATTACTAATAATTATCATGGCTCTTTCTATTTTAGGTTATATAACAAGAAAAGAATCTATGATCCCCATTACACATGCATGCCATTTGATGAGACCGATTTTTGGTAGTTTGATGACGATCAAACAGCAGGAGTTAGATTGGTTGAAGAATTGGAAAATCTTCTATATGAAGAAGGTCCAATTCAATAAATGAAGTGGAAGGTTCGAAGTTCTCACATGGTTAGTGAATATTTAAACTTTATAAAAGTTTCATAATATATTTTTTTCTTTCAAAATAATGATTTCTTGTTGATATATATTTCAATATTTTGTATATTTGATGAGGATGGTGTGGCATGGCTATAGAAGGGGCTTGATGTGGAGCAAAACTTTTGTTTTTCCAGTGCTTCTTTTTCAATCTCCATATTCCCAATTTTTCCAAAAAATTGTCAATGAAGACATGAATTTTATAATTTATTAGTTATGCATAAAATCTTCATGGAAAATTCGTCGCCGTGCCTCCACGAAAAAAAAAAAAAAGGGGAAAAAAAAAAAAAAAATTATTCAACCATTGACCATGATTATATTTTTAGTAATTATTTAAGTGTTGTGGACCTGTGGTTAACATTTTGTATTATTCTATTATGGACAATGTGGTTAAGTTAACAACTCTTTGATATTTGGGTGTGTGTGTAGGATAGCACATGGTTTGGTTTTTTTTGTGTGAACATATTGGGTTTATTAACATTATGAATGTATACATCTTATATTGGTTATAGATATCATAATATGATGATTGATGACTTGCTATAGGTTAAAAAATTTTGTGAAAAATCTCACACAAAACAAAGTAGATGCTGTTCAACATTTAGATTAAGAAATTTAATTAATTTATTATATTTAAAAAAATTATAAAATAATAACATAGTCCCTCAATTGTATGCCTTGCTACTGGTGATGCGAGTCAGGTGAGACCCAGAGTAGATACACCGATAGAACCTATTCTACTGCGCTGCAAGTGTCATGGTTCCTCACCGAATAGTGGTTCTTAGAAAAAAGCGAGCCCTATCTGTATTAACCTGAGGGATTTTCTCCTGTTCCTGAACATTAGAATTTTAGAAAACGAGCTGTGAGTTCACAGAAATTTAAGATACGCAAAATTCCAATCATTTTGTGACAGCTACTCTATAAACTATGTATATGCTCAACTGCGAACAAATTCAACAATCTCGTAGAAAAATACAATTTAGAGTAGATATGAACAAACACATTTGGGTGTGTACTACTCTTGTTCAACTATGAGCCTCTCTATTACAAATTGTGATCTTAAAGACATGCTACCTGCCCTCAATATACAGATATTTACTTTTGTATGTGATTTGGAGCAAAAATTTGTAAGTCACTAAATAAGTTTTCCTTAGACTTCTATTGATTTTTCTCTCTAGACCAAGGGGCTTACAAAAAATATTATTAACAAAAAATTCTAACAATTATTGTTGGGTATTTCAATAACACACTAGTCTGAAATAATTTTTAAAATTATTATTTTGAGTACTTAAAGAAATTGGGACAAATTTATATCAAAATTTTCTCACACCAAAACTAATCCTAAACCATATATTGATATCCCGTTCTCATAGCTACACATATAAAAATAATTTAATATTATAAAGTAGTTTTAGTGTGATGGTAACAATACTATATTTTCTCATGTGTGGATACTCTAACACAAATCAGTATGTATATTCAATAATCGTACTATTGGTGCGCGCGTCGCGCGCTCCGCACCGGATGGGAGTCTCCACACATCCTCCTGTTCACCTCGTTGTACAATATGCTTGTTATCCGCTCAAATCTTCACAACTTGTAAGAACAAGGTGGATGATTTGGTGCATCCTCAAGTTTCGTTCTACAGCACTCTATATGGTGCTCCAAAAACTTGTAATTCCTCGCTTTATCTCAGGTGATTTCACGAATCAGGGAACTCCCATTAAGGAAAGGTTAGTTATTACTGAGATTACATAGTGACATCGCTCTCATATAGATAGTGATCCAATACTAGTAATATCTGATCTATATTAACAGCTCTAATGCTCTATCTCTCTCCATTTGTTTGTTCTTTGGATTAATGACCCCTATTTGTTCTCAAAAAACTCAAATGAAGTTCTCTATAATTATTGCGTAAAAGGTACATCGCTTTTGCGTCATTTTCTCCTATTAATACTCTTTTAGTGAGACATAAAGTGTTAGAATGTCTACACATGATTACAAGTACAAGTATACTATCATTACCAACTTGGACAATTTAGACATTCAATTCCACAATCCAATGACTTCAATTGCTAAAGATATAGCGTGAATCTCTTACTTAATTGAAGCTTAATATCTCCCCCCCAATGCTAGTGAGAGCATGGCAATTGATCGCATTTTTAGAGATTAGCTCTTCTATTCCTCTCCCGAACAACAACATAGGCTAATAAGTTAAAAAAATGAAGGTAATCTTTTTTCATTGCTTATTTTCAAAGTTATTTATAATAAATTTTTTTCATGTAAAGAGTATACACAATTCTAATTAATATTTTTGTGAACTCAATGCACAACTTTCTTTTACATTGATATAAAAAAATATAAAATAATTAATATGAAGATTTATATATGTGTTACAATATGAAAGAAATAAAAAAAGAATTGATAAAACGGTATCCAAAAGAATAATTCCTCATTCTCTCTCCAACTATATAAAAGGCCAGTTTATCCATATAATAAATTTAGTTGTGCGTGGGGTGATGATTTATTTGTAATTAATTAATTCCTCATTTTTCTTGTTCAATTGTTTTTTACCAACTTAATACACTCTCAATTCTACCCAAGCTCTAATTAACTTAATGACTTTCCTAAGTGTTGAAAATTTTCCACATTCCCTCTCTAATAACAATTTATTATTGGTGATATCTATTCCATTTCACCATATATATAGTTAACAAATACAGTAAATATATTATTTTTGTAACGTCAACGCACCAAAATATATTATTCTCGATTATGAAATTTAAGGTGGACGAATATAATGATTTTACTTGTAATATAGTTGGAACGAAATCAATACTAGAAAAAAACTAGTTATGAGGTTATTATATCTCTATAATAGTATGTCCTCATCTACCTAAGCTATACTCTATTCTCCGTAGGTGAGACCCTTCCTATCTTCTTGCGCTCTCCTCCTAAGCCCGATTCTACTCCTTTACTTAAACAAATGTATAGGGTTTGTATCTCTCTTATTAGTCATCTTGATGTTCACTTCATTCGCGACATTTTACCTCGTACTTTCTAAGAGGCACGCGCATCCGGAATGATAGCCGCTATTTGACCGGTTGTGGCAGAGGTCGACCAATCTCTCTACCATGCTGTGTGGATCCCAGTGCCTCCTCGTCAAGAGACGCCAATGTCTGGTGGTCAAGGAACGCCATGCTTTGCTGGAGCGGCTGGTAAACATATAATGTCTAGTGGGTCATATTATGAGTAGTGGCTTTTACCACCACATGGCAATATGATTGTGACAACAAAAGTGAGAAATTTTTATTAAATCCTCGGTTGAGCTCACGAAGGGGAAGATGTCCTCGGCTGAGAGACTGCTATTGTAAGACAAAAATAATTATGGTTTAGTGTATTTCTATTTGGGAGAGAGTGTTGCTAGGCACCATGATTCATTAGAGGACGTTTGAGATTATTTTTCAAGCTGCTCAGGAGTCTCATTAGAGATCTATTTTGCTCTTATGTGTGGAGAGAGACGCGGAAAGTCTAGATAGTTGCATGATTGAAAGATGTACCCATACTTTGTTGGTTGACTGATTTTCGGTGGTTTTTCTGAGATAGTATTATTGTTCTTGTCAGATAAGTGGAGCCGTGGACCTTTATACTAGATTGCGCGAAATCTTCTTACATGACGCGCAGAAACCCTACTCACGAGGTGAGTTTCCCAAGCGTGAGCACTCATTTTTTTTCTTTTCTATTGACATTAGAGCTACAGTGATATTTTTATAAGCGAGTTGTGGACAATCGTTTCTTCATAAACTATTAAAGGTGCAAATCCTCAAGGTTCTTTATTGACTCCACTACTAGTATTCTCATTTTATTTTTTTGCTTTAGGTATCTCTTTGAGTCAGTATAAATGTTTTCTCTTTATGTTCACTGTGTTTCAGAATTTACTCGTGCTTATAGCTAATTTATTACGACCGCGAGTGTATTCGTCTTATTGTTATGTTCTATATAGCAGACTCCACTATTAGAACCTTGATTTGTTCTTGTTTAATATTCCTTCCAGTTCACTTTACAAATATAACTTCCTTGCATAACTTTGTCTCTCTGGATAGCAAATTGTGAGAATTCTATTTCCTTGGAGTTCCAAACGAACGTACTAATTAGGAATTAAAATGGTTATCAAAATATCATCGTATTATGCCATGAATTCTAATTTAGCATACTTTTTATCTTAT
>JBAPGN010000092.1:0-36348 GCA_037355405.1 Vitis amurensis
ATTCCACCTAACTCAATTTCCGAAATTTTTGCACTTTAAGTCCTTCAAGTTATAAAAATTAACCCCATAATTCCCATTAGTCATTTAGGTTTCATACCGCTAATTAGTTCCTAGAGAACCTAATAAGCAATGCTTAGATCATTAAATTAATCCTCACTAACCTTAATCAAAGTTTAATTCATATTAAAGCATTGATTAGTACTAAACTAAGTTTGTAATATCTTAATTAAGCTCAAGCTTAGAGTTTAAGTACTGAAATAATCTATTGTTTACAACAACTTCCAAGGGTTCAATGGGATTATGTAGAGTAGATGTAAGAGGATGTAGCGATCAAATTCAGTTGGAAGTAACATTTGTTTTTTCTGGCGTAATACATTTTAGATCAACAGAATTAGCTCTCTTGTGCCATGAACTTAAGGATGACTAATGAAGGCGGTTTTTTTTATTGTCGCAATTTATAAAATGAAGTGAGGATTTTATCATCAAATGAAGGGCATGATCTCAACCTCCATTAATATATGGAATGATTTATCATTCATGAAAAAAATACCAGGCAACATCATAGGTGCCTTGAGTAACACATAACTTTTTCTAAAAAAAATAAAATTTAAGAAATTATAATTCCTCATCGAAACATTATCAAGACAACGTTCTGTTGAAGGGAAATACTGCCGACCTATAATCAAAACACTTGAAATGTTGGCTAAGTCATGTTCGTTGCGTGTCGTGCTTGAGTGGCAACCAAGCCTTCACATGATCTCTCATCAAACCTTGGGCCATCAACGTTGCATTTGAAGTAGGCACTCATGGGTGAAAAGCATCTACCGATGGCGGCTGGTACTACATCATCCAAGTCAATGATGCTGACACAACAACCCTATCCCTACCCCCATCCAATCTAAAGGCAAATGGAAAAAAAGAAGTAGCTAGCTACTCCCATACACACGCTTACCTTTGCGCTTCCAAGAGCTCAAATAACAGACCATTGCCTCCAATGTAATTTGGATACTGCCTTTCCATAACCCTATCGCCTCCAACCCAAAGGAAGGGGGGAAGAAGCAACGCAACTGACTACTTCCATCTATTCATACCAAGTTCATCCTGCATAAATTAAAGCTCAGCCACAATTTTTTATTGCCTAAACAAGAGGAATGTTGTATCCGCAGCCATGAAATAGAAAAAAGAATTTAAACACATTTGAGTGTGTACACATATAATACATGGGTGCACAAATAAATGTAATGCATGTCCAAGTGTAACTAAGAAAAAATGGAAGAAGAATATAGTTTCAATATGATTAGCTATAATGTCTATTGTGGATTTCATAACAAGCAAGATTCCACTAGTGCATTTCATAAAATGCAAAAATTTCCACTGTTACAGTTCATTAGAAGCAAAATTTTAATTGTTGCATTTCATAAAAAACACATTGCTTCTTCAAGTTGTTACCTGTCTGAGGGCCTTTTTCCTAGCAACGGGATTTCTTGTCATTAGGGGATTTTTTGTTGTGACCAGCAGAGTTTAGATGGCAGAGAATTGTTGCAACATTAAAAGATTTTGTTTCCATTGTCAACATCTTCAAAGATATTTTCTGGAGGTAATCAAACTGAATTAGAAGTAAAAATAAAATATATTCAATTCATCAAATTATTAATGACAAAGTAAGATAAAATAGTATCAAGTTTTGCACTTTAATCTTTACACTAAGGATAGATACAAAAAATGCTCATAGGTCTCTAGGAATGGTTGAGTAATACTAGCATGATAGATATACCTAGCTTGTGGCAGCAGAATAAATCTTTTCCTCAAACCTTTCAACAATTTTCCTTAGCTCATGTAGTCCCTCTTGTCCAGAAATAGGAAGATGTCTCTTCAATGTGTCCATGCTAGACATAAAAAAAAATGTTAAATTTTAATGGGTTATTCTTATGCAATCATGGTTCAAAAAAAAAATTAATAGGAATCATATTAGTTATGCACTGACCATGTCACATAAATTTCCAACCCATAAAACAATATTGCATGAAATCAGGAATTTAGAGTAAATAGAAAATTTTTATTAAGGAAAGGAAAGGAACTAAACATCCCATAAATATTGTTTAATTCAATTCAAATTTTATTTGAAACATGTAGACATGTAGATTAGAGAATATTATAATTAAAAATTAGCAACAGTAAATTGTAATAGGTTAAGATCGCCTAAATAGAAGAATCATAGAGGGAAGCCGTGTAAGGTAGGGAATTTCATAAAATGTTTTAATGTGTCACTGCATCTTGGTTTTATGTGTGAAATGTTACCTTGAGATGTGCAACATATATTGTATGAAGATTTCATGGTTTTTTGTTTGTGGAAATGGTGTGGTTGCATTGAGCAAGAAGGATATAGAATAAATCACAGATGATATTAAGATAATTGATTGGTAGGAAGTGTTTATGTGAGATTGTGGAACCTTGGCTGAAAGTCCCTAAAGCCCTCGAGGAAGGACATTCCGATATGGTGTATGGGTTAGTCTTGCCCCTGGTTTTAGTTCCTAAAAACATGGGGTTGGTCTTGCCCTTGGGTATGAGTCCAAAAGATACGGGGATGACTGGCTTTGGTGTGATGTCCAAGAATAGTTATTATTATATTGACCACTTATCTTGTGAACCATGGTATTTTTGGTATATGTAAATTAATGTAATATAAGTTCTTTGTGAATGAAACATATTTTGTTACAAAGCTTTATACAAGATGTACTCTTTATAACAAGTTTTCCACAATCCATTTTTTTTTTGCTCAAAAATCAACGCAAGAACTTAACTTTTAATTTTTGGTCTCTTCAGATCTTTAAGAGCACATACACTGTATTTGAGTATCAATTGAAAAGTACTTAAAAAAAAAAAAATAGACTCAATGAAGGAAGGGTGATGGACTAAACTAAATCAAGGTAGTTTGATAGCCCAATGAATAGGAATGTCCTAAAAAAAATAGAGGAATGGGAATACCCTAATAACACTCAAGGAAAGAGCATACCCAAAATAAACTCAATGAAGGGGAATACCTTAAACAAACTTAAGGAAGGGGATGCTCGAAATGAAACTCAAGGAATAGGGCATATCCTTAAACAAACTCATAGGGTGGAGTCCTGATTATGAGAAACCAAAGGAACATACGAATAAGCTTAAATAGTTCACAATGATGGGAAACCAAAGGAACGAACAATGAACATAGGCCGAACCTAGGATGAAATCACCATGATGAGAACAATAACAAACAACCAACTAAGCTTGGGTAGAACCTAGGATGGTATGCAGACAATCAGACACAAAGTTAACTCAAATTGGATATAGATAGAACCTAGGATGATGTCCTAGTGTTCAGAAATCAAAGGAACAAACGAATAAACTTATATTAAAACAAGGACAGTAACCCAATCACGGGTAACTAAAGGAACTAAGAATGAAAAGAAGATAGAACCAAGAATTATGGTCCAAAGATGAGCAATCAAAAGAACAAATGAATTAGCTTAAATAGAACCTAGGATGGCTACTCAATGGTGTGATGTGAAAATAAATAAACTAAGAACGAAAATGAATAAAACAATGAACGGCGTTCCAAATGGATGAGCAATCTCGAGAACAAATGATTATGTTTTAGACAGAACCTAGGATGACATCCTGATTATGGGGTGAAGGACGAGGGATACCCTAAAAAAACTTAAGGAATGTGGGATGGCCTAACGATGCCCTTAATAAACTTAATGAAGGGAATTCTCTTCAACAAAAGTAAATGAAGGATGCTGTATAGCAAATTCAACCAAGCGGGATGCCCTTAAAAGAGCCAATGGAAGAAGAACGTCATAAATGAACATTAAGAAGGGGGATTCACTAATAAGACTCATAGATGGGGCATGCCAACAAACAAACTCTAGCAAGGGGGAATGCCCAATCCCAAGAAAAACGCTTGTGCTAAAAACCCTCAAGAAATGGAGTTTGCGCTAAAGAAACTACTGCATAGGGGATGGGCCTACCACACTAAAGGAAGTGGGAGTCTACTCAGTAATCCCTAGGGAAGGAGGGTATGCCCTAAAAGAATTGAAGCGGAAGTTGGGTGGTCTAAACAAACTCTAGGGAAAGGGAATGAATTGAAAATCTCAATGAAAGATGGATGGCCTATGAAACTCAAGGAAGGGCGATGGACTAAACTAAATCAAGGTAGTTTGATAGCCCAATGAATAGGAAATGTCCTAAAAAAAATAGAGGAATGGGAATACCCTAATAACACTCAAGGAAAGGAGCATACCCGAAATAAACTCAATGAAGGGGAATACCCTAAACAAACTTAAGGAAGGGGATGCCTAAAATGAAACTAAAGAATTAGGGCATATCCTTAAACAAACTCATAGGATGGAGTCATGATTATGAGAAACCAAAGGAACATACGAATAAGCTTAAATAGTTCACAATGATGGGAAACCAAAGGAACGAACAATGAACCATAGGCCGAACCTAGGATTACATCACCATGATGAGAACAATAACAAACAACCAACTAGCTTGGGTACATCCTAGTAATGGTATGCAGATGATCGGAACACAAAATTAACTCAAATTGGATATAGATAGAACCTCGGATCCCGTCCTAGTGATCAGAAACCAAAGGAACAAACGAATAAACTTAGATTAAACAAGGATAGTAACCCAATCACGGGTAAGTAAAGGAAAAGAAGATAGAACCAAGAATTATGGTCAAAGATGAGCAATCAAAAGAACAAATGAATTAGCTTAAAAAGAACCTAGGATGGCAACTCAATGATGTGATGTGAAACTAAATCAACTAAGAACGAGGGTATGCCCTAAAAGGTTTGAAGGAAAGTTGGGTCGCCTAAACAAACTCTAGGAAAGGGAATGAATTGAAAATCTCGAGGAAAGAGGATGCCCGAAATAAACTGCAATGAAGGGGAATACCCTAAACAAACTTAAGGAAGGGGATGGCCTGAAATGAAACTCAAGGAATAGGGCCATTTCCTTAAACAAACTCATAGGATGGAGTCCTGATATGAGAAACCAAAGGAACATACGAATAAGCTTAAATAGTTCACAATGATGGGAAACCAAAGGAACGAACATGAACATAGGGTCGAACCTAGGATGACATCACAATGATGAGAACAATAACAAACAACCAACTAATCCCTAGGAAAGGGAATGAATTAAAAATCTCCATGAAGATGGATGACCTAAGAAATTGAAGGAAGGGCGATGGACTAAACTAAATCATGGTAGTTTGTAGCCAAGTGAACAGACATGTCCTAAAAAAATAGAGGAAAGTGAATTCCCTAACAACAATCGAGGAAAGAGAATAGCTGAAAGAAACTCAGTGAACGGGAATGCCCACCAAAACAACCAAGGAAGGAGGAATGTCCTGAACATACTTAACGAATACGGCATACCCTTAACAAACTCATAGCGTCCTAATTATGAGAAACCAAAGGAACATACGAATAGGCTTAGATTAATCACTATGATGGGCAGCAAAGGAACGGACAATGATTATAGGCCAAACCTAGGATTGCATCCAACTGCTTGGAAGCCAAAGGAACAAGAAAAAACCTAGATAGAAACTTGGATGACATCACATTGATAAGAAATATAACAAACAAACAACTAAGCTTAGGTAGAACCTAGGATGGTATGCCAGATGATCAAAACACAAATTTAACTCAAAT
This sequence comes from Vitis amurensis, assembly GCA_037355405.1. NCBI lineage: Eukaryota > Viridiplantae > Streptophyta > Magnoliopsida > Vitales > Vitaceae > Vitis > Vitis amurensis. The sequence goes on from JBAPGN010000092.1 coordinate 5,709, forward strand.
TGGATATAGATAGATCCTAGGATGACGTCCTAGTGATGAGAAAAAAGGAGGATGAAACGACTAAACTTAGATTAAAACTAGGATAGTAACCCAATTATGGGTAACTAAAGGAACTAAGAATGAATAGAGATAGAACCAAGAATTATGGTCCAATGATGACCAATCCAAAGAACAAATGAATTAGCTTAGATAAAACCAAGAATGGAATCTCAATGATGTGAAACTAAACAAACTAAGAATGAAAATGAATTGAACTATGAATCGCATTCCAATGATGAGCAATCTCGGGAACAATTGATTATGTTTAGATAGAACCTAGGATGACATCCTGATTATGAGGTGAAGGATGAGAGATACCCTAAACAAACAGAAGGAAGTGGGATGCCCCTAAATGATTCCCTTAATAAACTTAATGAAGGGAATTCTCTAGTCAAAGTCAAGGAAAGGTAACCCAATTCGAAGTAAGTGGGATGCCCCTTAAAAAGCTAATGGCAGAAGAACGTCGTAAATGTACTTTAAGAAGGCAGATTCACTAATAAGACTCATAAAAAGGGCAAGCCACAAACAAACTCTACCAAGGGGGATGACGAATCCAAACAAAAGCGGTAGTGCTAAAAAACGTCAAGAAATGGAGTTGCACTAACCAGATTATTGGGTGGGGATGCCTACTACATTAAAGGAAGTGGGAGTTTTCGAAGTAATCTCTAGGAAAGGGTATGCCCTAAAAGAATTGAAGGAGGGTTGTTGGTCTGAACAAACTCTAGAAAGCGAATGAATTACAAATTTCCATGAAGATGGGTGACCTAAGAAACTGAAGGAAGGGTGATAGACTATTGTTAAATCAAGATAGTTTCATAGCCCAATGAACAAGAATGTCCTATAAAAAATGGAGCAATGGGAATACCCTAATAACACTCAAGGAAAGAGGATACGCAAAAAGGGGAATACATAAACCAACTCAAGGTAGGGAATGCCCGAAAACAACTTAAGGAAGGAGGACGTCCTGAACATAGTCAAGGAATAATGCATACATTTAAACAAATTCATAGAATGGCATCCTAATTATTAGAAACCAAAGGAATAGACAAATAAGCTTACATAGTTCACAATGATTGGAAACCATAGGAAAAAACAATGAACATAGGCCGAACCTAGATAGAAATGACATCCCAATGATGAGAAACATAACAAACAACCAACTAAGCTTAGGTAGAACCTAGGATGGTATCCAGACAATCCAGGACAAAAAAATTAACTCAAATTGGATATAGAGAGAACTTAGGATGATGTTCTAGTTATGAGAAATCAGAGGAATAAACGACTCAACTTAGATTTAAACTAGGATATTAACCCAATGATGGGTAACTAAAAGACCTAAGAATGAACAAAGATACTACCAAGAATTATGGTCGAATGATGAGCAATCAAACGAAAAAACGAATTACCATAGATAGAACCTAGGATGGCATCTCAATAATGTGAAACTAAACAAAATAAGAATGAAAATGAATAGAATTATGCATGGCATTCCAATGATGAGCAATCTTGAGAACAAATGATTCTTTATAGATAGAGCATAGGATGACATCTTGATTATGGGGGTGAAGGACGAGGGATACCCTAAAAAAACATACGGAAGTGGGATGCCCTAAACGATCCCCTTAATAAACTTAATGAGGGGAATTCTCTAAACAAAGTCAAGGAAGGGGGATGCTCTAAGAAAATTCAAGCAAGCAGGATGCCCTTAAAAAGCCAATGGAAGAACAACATCGTAAATGAACTTTAAGAAGGCGGATTCACTAATAATACTCAAAGAAAGGGCATGCCACAAACAAACTCAACCAATGGGGAGGCCCAATCCCAACAAAAGCAGTCGTGCTAACAAAACCTCAAAAAATGGAGTTGCGCTAAACAAACTACTAGATGGGTGTGCCCTACTAGACTAAAGGAATTGGGAGTCTGCTTAGTAATCCCTAAGAAAGGGTATGCCCTCAAAAAATTGAAGGAAGTTGGTTGGCCTAAACAAACTCTAGGAAAAGGAATGCATTAAAAATCTCCATGAAGATGGATGACCTAAGAAACTCAACGAAAGATGACGGACTAAAGTAAATCAAGGCAGTTTGATAGCCCTATGAATAAGAATGTTCTAAAACAAATAGAGGAACAGGAATACCCTAATAACACTCTAGGAAAGAGGATGCCTAAATAAACTCAATAAAGTGGAATACCCTTAACAAACTCAAGGAAGGAGGATGTCCTCAACATACTAAAGGAATAGGGTTTACCTTAAACAAATTCATAGGATGGTGTTCTAATGATGAGAAACAAAAGGAACATCTGAATAAGTTTTGACAATTCACAATGGAGGGAAACCAAATGAACAAACACAGAACATAGGACTCCATGTTTGGAACTGAAAGGGACTAAGAACAAACCTTTATAGAAACTAGGATGACATCACAATGATGAGAAACGTAAACAAACAACCAAATAAGCTTAGGTAAAACCTAAGATGTTATGCAGATGATCGGACACAAAATTAACCCCAAATTGGATATAGATAGAACTTAGGATGGCATCTCAATGATGTGAAACTAAACAAACTAAGAATCAAAAAATGAATAGAACTATGAATGGCATTGCAATGATGAGCAATCTGGGAACAAATGATTTTGTTTAGATTGAACTTAGGATGACATCCTAATTATGGGGTAAAGGACGAGGGATACCCTAAAAAACTTAAGGAAGTGGGATGCCCTAAATGATCCCCTTAATAAACTTAATGAGGGGAATTCTCTAAACAAAGTCAAAGGGGATGCACTAAGCAAATTCAAGCAAGCGGGATGCCCTGAAAAAACTAATGGAAGAACAACATTGTAAATGAACTTTAAGAAGGCGGATTCACTAATAAGACTCAAAGAAAGGGCATGCCATAAACAAACCCTACTAAGGACGATGGTCAATCCCAACAAAAGTGGTTGTGCTAAAAAAAAATCAAGAAATAGAGTTGCGGGAAAGAAACTACTGGATAGGGATGCCCTACTACACTATTTGAAAGTGGGAGTTTGCTAAGTAATCCCTAGGAAAGGGTATGCCCTCAAAGAATTGAAGGAAGTTGGTTGGCCTAAACAAGCTCTAGGAAAGGGAATGAATTAAAAATCTCCATGAAGAATGATGACCTAAGAAACTAAAGGAAAGATGATGGACTAAAGTAAATAAAGGTAGATTTGCAGCCCAATGAAGAGGAATGTTCTAAAAAAATAGAGGAATGGGAATACACTACTAACACTCGAGGAAAGAGGATGCCCTAAAGAAACTGATATGCCTTTTTGGTTCTCACCGAAAACGACCTTCCTTTTTTTAAACCCATTTTGAAAGAACTTGACAAAAGAATTAGAAAATTTACAAACAAGTGTTTTCTAGTTCTAACAGTTTTACAAGAACAAACAAAATTCTTTATATTTTTAAGGGCTCAAAAGAAAAAAAAAAAAAAAAAAAAAGGGTTATCAAAAGTGTTCTATTTATAAATATAAAAAAAAAAAAATAAAAGAACTCTTAAAAATGTATCCAACTAAATTATTTGGATTGAGAGTAGTATATGAGTGAAACTCAAAAACAAAAGGATTCGAAAATCAATAATAAGAAAGGAGGATGTCCTCAACATACTAAACGAATACGGTGTACCCTTAAAAAAAATTCTTAGGATGGTGTTCTAATGAGAAACAAAATGAACATACGGATAAGCTTCAATAATTCACAATGGAGGGAAACAAAAAGAACGAACAATGAACATAGGTCGAACCTAGGACTCCATCGAATTGTTTGGAACTCAAAGGGGCTAAGAACAAACCTTTATAGAAACTACGAGGACATCACAATGATGAGAAACATAACAAACAACCAACTAAGCTTAGGTAGAACCTAGGATGGTATGCAAATGATCGGACACAAAATTAACTCAAATTTGATATAGATAGAAGCTAAACAAACTAAGAATAAAAATGAATAGAAGAATGAATGGCATTCAAATGATGAGCACTCTCGAGAACAAATAATTATGGTTTAGATAGAACCTAGGATGACATCCTGATTATGGGGTGAAGGACGAGGGATACCTTGAACAAACTTCAGGAAGTGGGATGCCCTAAACAATCCCCTTAATAAACTTAATGAGGGGAATTCTCTAAACAAAGTCAAGGAAGGGGGATGCACTAAGCAAATTCAAGCAAGCGGGATGCCTTTACAAAACCAACAGAAGAACAACATCGTAAATGAACTTTAAGAAGGCGCATTCACTAATAAGACTCAAAGTGTCACACCCCAATTTTTTTTTTCTTATTATTATTATTTACTCTTCAACTAAACAATTGATAAATTGGCTGACTCCCAACAATGTACACAGCAGATATCAATGCTCCACAAGATACTCGATCAATATAATGACTATTCTGGGACATCACCCAAGGGCAAGTCATACCCCGTGTCTTTTGGGACTCATACCCAAGGGCAGGACCAACCCCGTGTCTTTTGGGACTCATACCCAAGGGCAGGACCAACCCCGTCTCTTTAGGGACTAAAACCCAGGGGCAGGACCAACCCCATACACCCACATCGGAGTGTCTTCCTCGAGGGCTTTAGGGACTTTCACCCAAGGACCCACGGTCCCACATAAACAATATAACAAATGATAAGGCTTGTAGCATCACACAAGCACTTCGCCACCAATAAATTCTCTGAATATGATCTGTGATAATTCCATATCCTTCTTGCAATGCAATCACACCATAAACCATTTCGACAACACAAAACCATGAATCTTCATACCAATATACGTTCCAACATCATGGTAACATTTCAATGCAATAAACCGGGATGCAATGACGCTTTAAAAGATTTTATGAAATCATAGAAACAACATAAAATTCCAACAAATAATTCAAGGAAAGAAATCAGATACACCATAGAATAGCATAAAATTCCCTACCTTACACCGACTTCCTTTTTGTGTTTCTTCTAAGTAGGCGATCTTTGCCTATTACGAGGAACTGAAATGAAACAACATAATTTAGGTTTTAGTTTATTGTTGCAAATTTTTAATTCTCACATTCTCTAATCTATATATCCTACATGTTTTCAAATCAAATATGAATTGAATTAAACAATATTTACAATGCATATTAATTTCCCTAATTATACCAAACACTAATTCTTTTGATTTTGTTAAAGCCTAACCTATTAACAAATCCCAAGTGTCCAAATAACCCAATTCATCACATGTTTACTAATCTATTTTTCAATCAAACCAAATTGAACAAAGATTTATGCTGATCTTACCCTTAATGAAATACTTAACTTAAAATACTTTAATCTTTGATTAATTGTGATTTTTAACTAAAACGGGTTTATAGCTAATTATACTCAACTTTTACACAATTTTTACCGTTAATTCTTCTCAACATACCATTAGGAACCAAAATAAACAAAAATTACAAAATTAAACAACTTGCTTACCTCAAATCTACACTTTCTCTCTCTAGATTCTCTCTCTAACCCAAGTTGCTGCAGGTGAAATGGTGCAAAACGAACTGCAGCCCCCCTTATAAAGGGGTCTCCAAGCACCCAAGCATGAGGTGGCAGCCCACATGGCTGCCACCAATCCACCCAAGTAGGAGGTGGCATATTCCACTAACTCAAATTTCCAAAATTTGCACTTTAGTCCTTCAAGTTATCAAAAATAAAACCCATAATTGCCCATTAGTCCTTTAGGTTTTCATAACCCTAATTAGTCCCTAAGAACCTAATAAGCATGCTCAGATCTAATACTAATCCCACTTAACCTTAATCAAAGTTTAATTCATAATTAAACATGATTAGCACTAAACTAGTTTTAACATCTAATTAAGCAAGCTTAAGTTAAGTACTAAAATAACCATTATTGCCTATTTAATTCATTAGTACTAGGTGTTACACAAAGAAAGGGCATGCAACAAACAAACTCTACTAAGGATGATGGCCAAGCCCAACAAAAGTGGTTGTGCTAAAGCAACATCAAGAAATAGAGTTGCGCTAAAGAAACTACCGGATAGGGATGCCCTACTACACTAAAGGAAGTGGCAGTATGCTAAGTAATCCCTAGGAAAAGGTATGCCCTCAAAGAATTGAAGGAAGTTGCTTAGCGTAAACAAACTCTAGGATAGGGAATGAATTCAAAATCTCCATGAAGATGACCTAAGAAACTCAAGGAGAGATGATGGACTAAAGTAAATCAAGGTAGTTTGATAGCCCAATGGACAGCAATGTTCTAAAAATAGAGTAATGGGAATACCCTAATAACACTCAAGGAAAGAGGATGCCCTAAATAAACTCGAGAAAAGGCATGCCTGAATGCAACTCAAGCAAGGAGGATATCCTCAACAAACAAAAGGAATAGGGTGTACCCTTAAACAAACTCATAGGATGGTGTTCTAATGATGAGACACAAAAGGAACGTACGAATAAGCTTCAATAATTCCCAATGGAGGGAAACCAAATGAAACGAACAACGAATATAGGCCAACCTAGGATTGCATCGAAAACTTTGGAACCCAAAGGGACTAAGAACAAACGTTTATAGGAGGAACTAGGATAACATTACAATGATGAGAAACATAAGAAACGACCAACTAAGCTTAGGTAGAACCTAGGATGGTATGCACATGATCGGACACAAAATTAACTCAAATGGGATATAGATAGAACTTAGGCTGGCATTTAAATGATGTGAAACTAAACAAACTAAGAATGAAAATGAATAGAACTATAAATGGCATTCCAATGATGAGCAATCTTGGGAACAAATTATTCTGTTTAGATAGAGCTTAGGATGACATCCTGATTATGGGGTGAAGGATGAGGGATATCCTAAAAAAATGAAAGGAAGTGGGATGCCCTAAGCGATCCCCTTAATAAACTTAATGAGGGGAATTCTCTAAACAAAGTCAAGGAAGGGGGATGCACTAAGAAATTCAAGCAAGCGGGATGCCCTTAAAAAACCAATGGAAGAACAAAATAGTAAATGTAGTTAAAGAAGGCGGATTCACTAAAAAAAAATTCAAAGAAAGGGCACGCCACAAACAAACTCTACTAAGGACAATTGACAATCCCAAAAAATATTGGTTGTGCTAAAAAAAACATCAAGAAATGGAGTTGCGCTAAAGAAACTACTGGACGCCCTACTACACTAAAGGAGGTGAGAGTTTGCTAAGTAATCCCTAGGAAAGTGTATGCCGTCAAAGAATTGAGGGAACTTGGTTGACCTAAACAAACTCTAGGAAAGGGAATGAATTAAAAAATCTCCATGAAGATTGATGACCTAAGAAACTCAAGGAAAGATGATGGACTAAAGTAAATCAAGGTAGTTTGATAGCCCAATGAAAAGGAATGTTCTTAAAAAATAGAGGAATGGGCATACCCTAATAGCACTCGAGGAAAGAGGATGCCCTAAATAAACTCAATGAAAAGGAATACCCAAAACAAACTCAAGGATGCCCGAAAACAACTCAAGGAAGGAGTATGTCCTCAACATATTAAAGGAATAGTGTACCCTTAAACAAATTCATAGGATGTTGTTCTAATGATGAGAAACAAAAGGAACATACGAAAAAGCTTTCATAATTCAATATGGAGGGAAACCAAACGAACGAACAATGAACATAGGCCGAACCTAGGACTCCATCAATTGTTTGGAACCAAAAGGGACTAAGATCAAACATTTATAGAAACTAGCATGACATCACAATGTAAGAAAACATAACAAACAACCAACTAAGCTTAGGTAGAACTAGGATGATATGTAGACGATCGGACACAAAATTAACTCAAATGGATATAGATAGAACCTAGGATTGGCATCTCAATGATGTGAAACTAAACAAACTAAGAATGAAAATGAATAGAACTATGAATGGCATCCAATGATGAGCAATCTCGGCAACAAATAATTATGTTTAAATAGAACTAAGGATGACATTCTGATGATAGGGTGAAGGACGAGGGATACCCTAAAAAAACTTAAGGAAGTGGGATGCCCTAAACGATCCCCTTAATAAAATTAATGAGGGGATGCACTAAGAAAATTCAAGCAAGCGGGATGCCCTTAAGAAACCAATGAAAGAACATCATCTTAAATGAACCTTAGGAAGGCGGATTCAGTAATAAAAGGCATGCCACAAACAAACTCTACCAAGGCGATTGCCAATCCCAACAAAAGCGGTCGTGCTAAAAAAACCACAAAAAATGGAGTTGCGCTAAACCAACTATTAGATGGGTATGCCCTGCTAAAAGAAATTGGGAGTCTCCTTAATAATCCCTAGGAAAGCGTATGCCCTCAAGAAATTGAAGGAAGTTGGTTGGCGTAAACAAACTCTAGGAAAGGGAATGAATTAAAAATATCCATGAAGATGGATGACCTAAGAAACTCAAGGAAAGATGTTGGACTAAAGTAAATCAGGGAAGTTTGATAACCCAATGAACAACAATGTTCTTAAAAAATAGAGGAATGGAATACCCTAATAACACTCAAGGAAAGAGGATGCCCTAAATAAACTCAATGAAGGGGAATACCCTAAACAAACTCAAGGAAGGTGATGCCCAAAAGAACTTCAAGGAAGGAGGATATCCTCAACATACTAAAGGAATGGGGTGTACCCTTAAAAAAATTCATAGGATGGGAAACGAAAGGAACATACGGAATAAGCTTCAATAATTCACAAATGGAGGGAAACCAAAGACAGAAGAACAATACATAGGCCGAACTAGTAACTCCTCGAAAACTTCGGAACCTAAAGGGAGAAGAAAACACCTTTATCAGAAACAAGGATGACATCACATATGATAGAACATAAGAAACAACGCAAGCTGAAGCTTAAGGTAGAACCTAGGATGGATGGCCAGACCGATCGGACAAAAATTACACTCAGAAATTGAATTATATGATAGAACCTAGGATGACTCTCAATGATGGTAAACTAAACAAACTACGACTGAAAACTGAATAGAACTATGATGGCAATGCCAATTGATGGACCAATTAAGGAACAAATGTTTTGTTTAGATAGAGCATAGGTATGAATCCTGATATGGGGTGAAGGACGAGGATACCCTAAAAAAACTTAAGGGAAAGTGGGATCCGCTAAAAGCGATCCCTTAATAAATTAATTAGGGGGAATTCTCTTAAACCAAAGTCAAGGAGGCGAATGCAACTTAGTCAAATTCAAGCAGGGGATGCCCTTAAAAAACCAATAAGGAAAACAACCTCGTAAATGAACTTTAAGAAGGCAGATTACTATAAGGACTCGAGAGAAAGGGCATGCACAGAAAAACTCTAACCATGGGCGCAGGCCCAATCCCAACAAATAGCGGGGATCGTATGCTAAAAAAACCTCAAAAAAATGGAGTTTGCGCTTAATAACAAGCTACTAGATGGGTTATGCCCTACTAGAATAAATTGGAATTGGGAGTCTGCTTAGTAATACCTAGGAAAGGTATCCCCTCAAAGAAGCTGAGAGAAGTTTGTTGGCCTATATACACTCTCGGAAAGGGAATGAATTAACAAAATGTCCATGAAGAAGATGACCTAATAAACCAAGTGAAGATGAGGGACTATAGTAAATCTAGGGGTAGTATTGATAGTCCCGAAATGGACATGGAATGTTCTAAAATATATAGAGGAATGGAAATAGCCTAATACACACCAGGAAAGAAGCCTAAATAAACTCAATGAAGGGAATACCCTAAACAAGACTCAAGCGAAGAAGGATGCCTCGAAAGCAACTCAAAGGAAGAGATATCCTCAAACATACTAAAGGAATTAAGGGTGCACGCTTAAACAAATTCATAGGATTGGTGTTCTAATGATGAGAAAACTGAAAGGAACATACGAAGAATAGGCCTTCAATAATTCACAATAGAGGGAAAACCAAGCAAATGAACAATGACCATAGCCGAACCCTAGTACTCATCGAAACTTGGAACCTAAGGACTAAAAGACAAACCTTATAGCAACAAGATGGCATCGCACAATGATAGAAAGCATAAGAACAACCAACTAGGCATTAGGTAGAACCTAGCATGGTAGCGGAGAGCGGTCGGACACAAAATTAACTCAAATGATAAAGATAGAATAGGATGGCTCCCCATGATGTGAAACTAAACATAACTATGAATGGCATTCCAATGATGAGCAATCTCGGGAACAAATGATTCTTTATAGATAGAGCATAGGATGACATCCTGATTTATGGGGTGAAGGACGAGGGATACCCTAAAAAACTTTAAGGAAGTGGGATGCCTAAACGATACCCTTAATAAACTTAATGAGGGAATTCTCTGAACAAATTTCCAGGTAGGCGATGCACTAAGCAAAATTCAAGCAAGGGGATGCCCTTAAAAAACCAAAGGAAGAACAACCTCGTAAATGAACTTTAAGAAGACAAAATTCACTAATAAGACTCGAAGAAAGGGCTTGCCACAAAAAAACTCTTACCAATGGGCAGGCCCAATCCCAACAAAAGCGTTGTGCTAAAAAAAACCTCAAAAATGGAGTTGCGTTGAAGAGGCAAGCTACTAGATGGGTATGCCCCTACTAGAATAAAGAATTGGGAGTCTGCTTAGTAATCCTAGGAAAGGGGTATGCCCTCAAAGAATTGAAGGAAGTTGGTTGGCCTAACAAACTCTAGGAAGGGAATGAATTAAAAATTTCCATGAAGAAGGATGACCTAAGAAACTCAAGGAAAGATGAGGGACTAAAGTAAATCAGGGTAGTTTGATAGCCCAATGGACAGGAATGTTCTAAAAAATTAGAGGAATGGGAATACCCTAATAACACTCCAGGAAAGAGGATGCCCTAAATAAACTCAATGAAAGGGAATACCCTAAACAAATTAAAGGAAGGGGATGCCCAAAAGCAACTCAAGGAAGGAGGATATCCTCAACATACTAAAGGATTAGGGTGCACCCTTAAACAAATTCATAGGATGGTGTTCTAATGATGAGAAACGAAAGGAACATACGAATAAGCTTCAATAATTCACAATGGAGGGAAACCAAACAAACGAACAATGAACATAGGCCGAACCTAGTACTCCATCAAAAACTTTGGAACCTAAAGGGACTAAGAACAAACCTTTATAGAAACTAGGATCACATCACAATGATGAGAAACATAAGAAACAACCAACTAGGCTTAGGTAGAACCTAGCATGGTACGTAGACGATTGGACACAAAATTTACTCAAATTGGATATAGATAGAACCTAGGATCGCATCTCAATGATGTGAAACTAAACAAACTAAGAAGGAAAATGAATAGAACTATGAATGGCATTCCAATGATGAGCAATCTCGGGAACAAATGATTCTTTACAGATAGAGCATAGGATGACATCCTGATTATGGGGTGAAGGATGAGGGATACCCTAAAAAACATAAGGAAGTGGGATGCCCTAAACGATCCCCTTAATAAACTCAATGAGGGGAATTCTCTAAAAAAGTCAAGGCAGGGGGATGCACTAAGAAAATTCAAGCAAGCGGGATGCCCTAAAAAACCAATGGAAGAACAACATCATAAATGAACTTTAAGAAGGCGGATTTACTAATAAGACTCAAAGAAAGGGCATGCCACAAAAAAACTCTACCAATGGGGAGGCCCAATCCCAACAAAAGCGGTCGTGCTAAAAAAACCTCAAAAAATTGAGTTGCGCTAAACAAGCTACTAGATGGATATGCCCTACTAGAATAAGGAATTGGGAGTCTGCTTAGTAATCCCTAGGAAAGGGTATGCCCTCAAAGAATTGAAGGAAGTTGGTTGGCCGAAACAAACTCTTAGGAAAGGGAATGAATTAAAAATTTCCATGAAAAAGGATGACCTAAGAAACTCAAGGAAAGATGAGGGACTAAAGTAAATCAGGATAGTTTGATAGCCCAATGGACAGGATATGTTCTAAAATATTAGAGGAATGGGAATACCCTAATAACACTCCACGAAAGAGGATGCCCTAAATAAAAACTCAATGAAGGGGAATAACCTTAACAAACTGAAGGAAGGGGATGCCCGAAAGCAACTCAACGAAGGAGGATATCCTCAACATACTAAAAGATTAGGGTGTACCCATAAACAAATTCATAGGATGGTGTTCTAATGATGAGAAACGAAAGGAACATACGAATAAGCTTCAATAATTCACAATGGAGGGAAACCAAACAAACGAACAATGAACATAGGCCGAACCTAGTACTCCATCCAAAACTTGGAACCTAAAGGGACTAAGAACAAACCTTTATAGAAACTAGGATCACATCACAATGATGAGAAACATAAGAAACAACCAACTAGGCTTAGGTAGAACCTAGCATGGTACGTAGACGGTCGGACACAAAATTACTCAAATTAGATATAGATAGAATCTAGGATGGCATCTCAATGATGTGAAACTAAAACAAACTAAGAGGAAAATGAATAGAACTATGAATGGCATTCCAATGATGAGCAATCTCGGGAACAAATGATTCTTTATAGATAGAGCATAGGATGACATCCTAATTATAGGGTGAAGGACAGGGATACCCTAAAAAAACTTAAGGATGTTGGATGCCCTAAACGATCCCCTTAATAAACTTAATGAGGGGAATTCTCTAAACGAAGTCAAGGAAGGCAATGCACTAAGCAAATTCAAGCAAGCGGGATGCCCTTAAAAAAACCATTGGAAGAACATCGTAAATGAACTTTAAGAAGGCAGATTCACTAATAAGACTCAAAGAAAGGCATGCCACAAACAAACTCTACCAATGGGGAGGCCTATCCCAACAAAGTGGTCGTGCTAAAAAAAACCCAAAACAAACTCAAGGAAGGGGATGCCCGAAAACAAACTCAAGGAAGGAGGATGTCCTCAACATACTAAAGCAATAGGGTGTACTCTTAAAAAAATTCATAGGATGGTGTTCTAATGATGAGAAACGAATACGCTTCAATAAGCTTAGATAGTTCACAATGATGGGAAACCGAAGGAACGAACAATGAACATAAGGCCGAACCTAGGATTAGATCCTAATGTTTGAACCCAAAGGCCACTAAGAACAAACCTAGATAGAAACTAGGATGATATCACAATGACGAGTAACATAACAAACAATCAACTAATCTTAGGTAGAACCTAGGATGGTATGTAGACGAATCAAACACAAAATTAACTCAAATTGGATATAGAACCTAGGATGACATCCTAGTGATGAGAAATAAGAGGGAACAAACGAATAAACTCAGATTAAAACTAGGATAGCAACCCAATGACGGGTAACTAAAGGAACTAAGAATAAACAGAGATAGAACCAAGAATTATGGTCCAATGATGAGCAATCAAAAGAACAAATGAATTAGCTTAGATAGAACCTAGGATGACATCTCAACAACGTGAAACTAAACAAACTAAAAATGAAAATGAATAGAAACTATGAAATGGCGTTCTAATGATGAGGAATCTCGGGAACACATGATTATGTTTAGATAGAACCTAGGATGACATCCTGATTATGGGGTGAAGGACGAAGGATACCCTAAACCAACTTAAGGAAGTGGGATGCCCTAAAGGATGCCCTTAATAAACTTAATGAAGAGAATTCTCTGAACAAAGTCAAGCAAGGGGGATGTTCTAAGCAAATTCGAGTAAGCGGGATGCCCTTGAAAATCTAATGGAAGAAGAACATTGTAAATGAACATTAAGAAGGGGGATTCACTAATAAGACTCATAGAAAGGGCATGCAACAAACAAACTCCAAGGGGGATGCCCAATCCCAACAAAAATGGTTCTGCTAAAAAACCTCAAGAAATTGAGTTGCACTAACAAACTATTGGATGGGGATGCCCTACTTAAAGGAAGTGGGAGTATGCTAAGTAATCCCTAGGAAAGGGTATGCCCTAAAAGAATTGAAGGAAGTTGGTTGGTCTAAACAAACTCTAGGAAAGGGATTGAATTAAAAATCTTCATGAAGATGGATGACGTAAGAAACTGAAAGAAGGGTGATGGACTAAGTAAATCAAGGTAGTTTGATAGCCCAATGAACATGAATATCCTATTAAAAAAAAAAATAGAGGAATGGGAATACCCTTATAGCACTCAAGGAAAGAGGATGCCCTAAATAAACTCAATGAAGGGGAATACCCTAAACAAACTTAAGGAAGGGGATGCCCGAAAACAACTCAAGGAAGGAGGATGTCCTGCACATGCTCAAGGAATAGGGATTACCCTTAAACAAACTCAAGAAAGGGAGATGTGCTAAACATACTGAAGGATGCAGGTATAACATATACAAACGCAAGGAATAGGAATTCTACAAAGAAAGGGATGGGGAGGAGGAGATGCCTTAATAACATTGAAGAAAAGGGGATGATCTAAACATAGATAAGGAAGGTGGATGCCATAAATTAATTGAATGAAGGGGGATGTTTTAAACAAAATAATGGAAAAAGATGCCTTAATAAGATTCGATTAAATCACATTCCCTAAATGAACTAAAGGAAGGTTCATGCATTAAAGAAACACAAAAGATGAGGTTGCCCTAAATAAACTCTACGATGGAGGATGCCCTAAACAAATTCAAAAGAAGGCGTTGCCGTTAGGAAACTCATGGAAGGTGTGTTTCACTTCTGCTTCGGTCTTCGATCTTAATTCTTTCTTGGGAGTTCCACTCTGTATCAGGTATTCTACTTCAAGGTTTCTCGGGTTCCACCCTTTGTTAAGGTGCTTCGGGCCCTTTGGGTCCTTTGGACAAAGGAAAGGGGAAAAAACTAGCATAACCTATCGAAGGGCTAATACAATAATAGCCCTTTAGCTCTTATGCTCATTATCCTAGGCAATATGATTTGCACTTTAGGGCATCCTCAAGATATGTTTTCAAATACTGCTATACAATTACAACCCGTCTTTGCTCAATGGATACAAAACACCCATGCCCTAGCACACGCTAATAAGACTCAAGAATGGGGGTTGCCTTAAACATAATCAAATGGTGATGCCATAAGTAACTCTAAGAATCGGGTTGTCCTAAACAAACTCTAGGAAGGGGGATGCACCAAAAAAATTCCCAAGGAAGAGGGCACAAACACTAAACAAACTCAAGGAATAGATATTCTATAAAGAAACTAAGGGACAATGGGATGTCTTAATAAGACTCAAGGAAGGGGGATGCCCTAAACAAAGACATGGAAGGAGAAGGTTGTAAACAAACTCAAAGAAGGGGATGTGCTAACAAGACTCAATGAAGTGGGATGCCCAAAAATTTGAAACCAAATGAACTAAAATTAAGCACAGATAGAACCTAGGATGATATCTCAATGATGAGAAACTAAAAGAACAAAGAAATAAGCTTAGGAAAACCTTAGGAAGTTAGAATGACCAACGACAGAACCTAGGACGGCATCCTAATTATGAGAAACCAAAGGAACATACAAATAAGCTTAGATAGTTCACAATGATAGGAAACCAAAGGAACGAACAATGAACATAGGCTAAACCTAGGACTGCATCCAAATGTTTGGAAATGAGAAACAAAGGAACATACGAATAAGCTTAGGTAGTTCACAATGGTGGGAAACCAAAGGAATGAACAATGAACATAGGTCGAACCTAGGATTGCATCCAAATGTTTAGAACCCAAAGGAACTAAGAACAAACCTAGATAGAAACTAAGATGACGTCACAATGATGAGAAACATAACAAACAACCAACTAAGCTTAGGTAGAACTTAGGATGGTATGCAGATTATCGGACACAAAATTAACTCAAATTGGACATAGATAGAACCTAGGATGACGTCCTAGTGATGAGAAATAAGAGGGAACAAATGAATAAACTCATATTAAAACTAGGATAGTAACCCAATGACGGGTAACTAAATGAACTAACAATGAACAAAGATAGAACCAAGAATTATGGTCCAATGATGAGCAATCAAAAGACAAACGAATTAGCTTAGATAGAACCTAGGATGACATCTCAACGATGTGAAACTAAACAAACTAAGAATGAAAATGAATAGAACAATGAATGGTGTTTCAATGATGAGGAATCTCGAGAACAAATGATTATGTTTAGATAGAACATAGGATGACATCCTGATTATGGGGTGAAGGACGAAGGATACCCTAAACCAACTTAAGGAAGTGGGATGCCCTTAATAAACTTGATGAAGGGAATTCTCTAAACAAAGTCAAGGAAGGGGGATGCTCTAAGCAAATTCGAGTAAGCAGGATGCCCTTAAAAAGCCAATGGAAGAAGAACGTCGTAAATGAATATTAAGAAGGGGGATTCACTAATAAGACTCATAGAAAGGGCATGCCACAAACAAACGCTACCAAGGGGGATGCCCAATCCCATCAAAATCAGTTGTGCTAAAAAACCTCAAGAAATGGAGTTGCGCTAAACAAACTACTAGATGGGGATGCCCTACTACACTAAAGGAAGTGGGAGTCTGCTAAGTAATCCCTAGGAAAGGGTATGCCCTAACAAAATTGAAGGAAGTTGGTTGGTCTAAACAAACTCTAGGAAAGGGAATGAATTAAAAATCTCCATGAAGATGGATGACCTAAGAAACTGAAGGAAGGGTGATGGACTAAAGTAAATCAAGGTAGTTTGATAGCCCAATGAATAGGAATGTCCTAAAAAAAATAGAGGAATGGGAATACCCTAATAGCACTTGAGGAAAGAGGATGCCCTCAATAAACTCAATGAAGGGGAATACCCTAAACAAACTTAAGGAAGGGGATGCCCAAAAACAATTCAAGGAAGGAGGATGTCCTGAACATACTCAAGGAATAGGGCATACCCTTAAACAAACTCAAGAAAGGGGGATGTGCTAAACATACTCAAGGATGTGGGCATAACCTAAACAAATGCAAGGAATTGCTACAAAGAAACTATGGGATGGGTAGGAGGAGATGCCTTAATAACATTGAAGAAAATGGGATGATCTAAACATAGATTAGGAAGGTGGATGCCATAAATTAACTGAATGAAGGGGGACGCCTTAAACAAAATAATGGAAAAAGATGCCTTAATAAGACTCGATGAAATCACATTCCCTAAATGAACTCAAAGAAGGTCCATGCATTAAAGAAACAAAAAAGATGAGGTTGCCCTATATAAACTCAACGATGGAGGATGCCCTAAAACAACTCAAAAAAAGGCATTGCCATTAGGAACTTCATGGAAGGGGAATGCGCTAAGAAGACTCAAGGATGGGGGTTCCCTTAAACATAATCAAATGAGGGGATGCCATAAGTAACTCTAAGAATTAGGTTGCCCTAAACAAACTCTAGGAAGGGGGATGCACTAAAAAAATTCTCAAGGAAGAGGGCACAAACACTAAACAAACTCGAGGAATAGATATTCTATAAAGAAACTAAGGGATAGTGGGACGTCTTAATAAGACTCAAGGAAGGGGGATGCCTTAAACAAAGATATGGAGGGAGAATGTTGTAAACAAACTCAAAGAAGTGATGTGCTAACAAGACTCAATGAAGGGGGATGCGCTAATGAAACTCAAAGAAGGGGGATTCTCTTAACAAAATTTGGGAAGGGGATGTCATTAACAAACTCAAGGAAGGGGGATGCTCTAAACAAACTCTTGGAAAGGGAATGAATTACAAAATTTCCATGAAAAAGAATGACCTAAGAAACTAAAGCAAGGGTGACGCCCTAATGTAACTCAAGGGAGTGGGATGGCCTAAGGAAACTCAAGGAACATGGATGCATAAAACAAACTAAAGGAAGGGGGATGCCCTATTAAAACTCGAGGAAAGCGGACGCCGTAAACAAACTCTAAGAAGGGAAATGCCCTAGACAAACTCAACAAAGGGAGATGTGCCAAAAAAAAATTCTCAAAAAAGGGGAGGGGCTTAACAAACTCCAAGAGGCAGATGCACTATGAATCTTAAGGAAGTGGGAGTGCACTAAATCAACTCTTGGAAGGGGGGTGCCACAAACTCAAGCAAGGGGGATCCTTTACACAAACTCCAAAAAGGAGAATGAATTAAACAATCTTCATGAAAAGAGACTAAGAAACTTAAGGAAGGTGAAGCCCTAAAGTAACTCAAGGGAAAGGGGTGCCCTAAGAAACTCAAGGAACGGGGATGCCCTAAACAAACTAATGGAAGGGGGATTCCTTAATAACAGTTTAGGAAGGGAGATGCCCTAGTAACACTCAATGAAGGGGGATTCCCTAAACATACTCAAGGATGGGGAATGCCTTAAACAAACTAAAGTAAGGCGGATCCCATAAACAAAGTCAAGGAAGGGGGATGCCACACACTAACTCAAGGAAGGAGGATGCCCAAGTGGGATGCCATAACTAAGTGAAGGAAGGGGAATGCCATTATAAGACTTGAGTATGGGAGATGCCCTAAACAAAGTCACTGAAGGAATATATCCTAAACAAACTGGAGAAAGGAAGATGTCCTAAACAAACTCCAAGAGGGTATACCATAAACCAACTCAAGGGGTAGGGGGACGTCATAGAAAACTAATGAAAGGGGGATGTGCTAATAACAGTGATGGAAAGTAATTGTCATAGACAAACTCCAAGAAAGGGGATTCCCTAGACAAACTCAATGAAGGGAGATGCGCTAAAAATATATAGAAAATGGGAGGTGTTGAACAAACTACAGGAGGTGCATGCCCTATAAAACTCAAGAAAGTGGGGGTGCACTAAATCAACTATTGAAAGGGGGATGTCCTAAACAAACTTAAGGAAAGGGGATGCTCTACACAAAGTCCAGGAAAGGGAATGAACTAAACAGTCTCCATGAAGAGGATTGACCTAAGAAACTCAAGAAAGGGAGATGCCCTAATGTAACTCAAGAAATAGGGATGCCCTAAACAAACTAAAGGAAGGGGAATGCCCTAAACAAATTCATGGAATGACAATACTTTAAACAAACTAAAGGAAAGGGGATGTCCAAGAGAAAATCAAGGAAGGAGGGGATTCCCCACAAGAACTAAAGGAAAGGATGCCTTAATGAAACTCTATGCCATAAACAAATTCAAGGACACGGGATGTCCTTAAAAAACTCTAAGAAGGTGGATGCCCTATAAAACTTAAGGAAGTGGGAGTGCACTGAATAAACACTTAGTAGGGATGGCTTTAAACAAATTCAACTAAGGCGAATGCTCTACACAAACTCTAGGAAGGGGAATGAACTAAACAATCTCCATGAAGAGGAATGACCTAAGAATGTGAAGGAAGGGTGATGCACTAAGGAAACTAAAGGAACCCCATGGCCCAGGCAAACTAAAGGAAGGGGGGTGTCATGATAACACTCGGGGAAAATGGATGCCCTAAAAAAACTCAAGGAAGGGGGATGCTAAAAAAAAACTAAAAGAAAAGGGGATGTCCTAAACAAAGTCAAGGAAGGGAGATTCCCTAATAATAATCAAGGAAATGGGATGACCTAAACAAACTAAGGGTAGGGGATCCTTAAAGAAACTCTAGGAAAGGTGATGTCATAAACAAAATTAGGAAATAAGGATGAATTGAAAAAAAAAAACTCCATGAAGAGGGATGATGTAACATCTAGTACTAATGAATTAAATAGACGATAATGATTATCTTAGTACTTAACTTTAAACATGCTTAATTAAATATTAAAACTAGTTTAGTGTTAATCCTATTTAATTATGAATTAAAGTTTGATTAAGGTTAATTGAGATTAGTTAATGACCTAAGCATGCTTATTAGATTCTTAGGGACTGATTAGGGTTATGAAAACCTAAAGGACTAATGGGCAATTATGGGTTTTATTTTTGATAACTTGAAGGACTAAAGTGCAAAATTGGGAAATTGAAGTTAGTGGAATGCCACCTCATACTTGGGTGGATTGGTGGTAGCCATGTGGCCTACCACCTCGTGCTTGGTTGCATGGAGACCCCTTTAAAAGGGGCTACAGCTCGTTTTGCACCAGTTCACCTGCAGCAACTTGGGTTAGAGAGAGGATCTAGAGAGAGAAAGTGTAGATTTGAGGTAAGCAAGTTGTTCAATTTTGTAATTTTCATTTATTTTGGTTCCTAATGGCATGCTAAAAAGAATTAACAGTAAAATTTGTGTAAAAGTTGAGATAATTAGCTATAAACCCGTTTTAGTTAAAAATCACAATTAATTAAAGATGAAAGTATTTTAGCTTAAGTATTTTATTAATGGTAAGATCAGCATGAATCTTTGTTTAATTTGGTTTGACTGGAAAAAAAAAATAGTAAACATGTAATTAGTTAGGTTGTTTGGACACTTGAGATTTGTTAATAGGCTAGGCTTTAAGAAAATCACAAGAATTAGCGTTTTGTAATTAATTGGGGAATATGAGCATTAAAAAAATTTAACAATAGTAAGTTGTAAAATATTTTCCTTGAATCATTTGTTGGAATTTCATGTTATTTTTATGATTTCATAAAACATTTTAATGTGTCATTGCATCTCGGTTTATTGCATTAAAATGTTACTATGATATTGGAATGTATATTGGTATGAAGATTCATGGTTCTATGTTGTAGAAATGTCATTTTAATGTGTGGTTGCATTGCACGAAGGATATGGAATTATCACAGGATGATATTCAGAGAATTGATTGGTGGGAAGTGTTTATGTGATGCTACAGGTATTATCATTTGATATATTGTTTATATGGGACCGTGGGTCCTTGGGTGAAAGTCCTAAAGCCCTCGAGGAAGACACTTCGATGTGGGTGTATGGGGTTAGTCCTACCCTTGGGTTTTAGTCCCTAAAGACACAGGATTGGTCCTGCCCTTGGTATGAGTCCCAAAAGACACGGGGTATGACTTGACCTTGGGTGATGTCCCAAAATAGTCATTATTATATTAATCGAGTATCTTGTGGAGCACCGATATCTGATGTGTAGATTGGTGGGGGTTAGCAGTTTATCAGTTGTGAAAGGATGGATGAGGAAAAGCAAAGATGAAACTAGCAAAAACACATGCATACATGTTTGACATGATTACACATTTGTTAATGGTTATAAAATGTTTATCATGCATGCTATTAAACATTTAATTCAAGGTTTTTAAGGGTATGATTAGGATGGTTATAAACGTTCCTACTGAGTTGTGAACTCACCTTATCCCTTCCACCTCTAGATGCAGGTTAGAAGACCTATGCAGGAAATAATGCTTGAGCAATGCTTTACTGTGATTGGATGCTATTTGTTCGCATTGAAAGTCTTTTAAGGCCTTGCCTTTTGTATCAAAGACTGAATCTTTTTGTAGGAATGATGTAATATATATATTTGTCAGGTACACTTGTAGTATGGGCCACCCGTAGTGAACAATGGGGTTTTGGTATACGTAAATTAATGTAGTACAAGTTTCTTTTGTGAAACAAAACATATTTTATTAACTATAGTAATAAAGTTTAATACAAGATGTACTCTTTATAACAAGTTTTGAGTATCCTCTTTTTGCACAAAATCAAGCAGAAACTCAGCATTTAAATTTTTGAGAGCTCTTATACTTTATTTGAGTATTAATTGTTTAGTTTGAAGAATAACAAAAACCGGGGTGTGACAGATGACCTAAGAAAATAAAGGAAGGGTGATTCCCTAATTTAACTCAAAGGAATAGGATGACTTATGGAAACTCCAAGAAAGGAGATGCCTTAAACAAATTAAAGGAAGATGGATGCCCTAATAAAGGGAAATGACCTAAATAAACTAAAGGAAAGGGTGATGCTAAACAAACTTAATGAAGGGGAATGAGTTAAACAAACTAAAGGAAAGAGAGATGCCCAAAAAAAAAACCTCAAGGAAAAGGGGGTGCCCTAAACAATGTTAAGGATGGGGGGTACTCTAATCAAACTGAATGAAAGAAGGTGCCATAAACAAAGTCTAGGAATGGGGTTACTATGGACTTGCATTTCTCACTTGCGTCCCCACTCGACAACGAGACTCATTTTTTATTTGTGAAAATTTGATATTTTATTAAAATTTGGAGTTCTCATGCCACTTATTTTTATTTTTTTATAGGGAAAATATTATAAGAAATTAAAACCCTAAGAAAAATAACACCTTAAACTTTTGAAAAAACATGCCTTTGAAATAATAAACCCAAGTCTAGGTCCAATAATCAGGTTACTTAAGTTGAGGGAAGTAAGACAATTAAGTGATTAATAGAGGGAATCAAGGAAGACTAATGGTGATTACTTAAATTCCAATAACATATTAAGCATGCTAAACAAATAATTCAAGTTAGACCATAAAGGAAGAGTAAGATGCGTACCTGGACTGCAATTTAAAGTGCTATTACAAGATACTGAAGTTAATTCAAACAACAAAATATATAGCATGCATCTCATCAGCAAAAATCAAACAAACATCAAGGCACTCAGCGCCAATATCAAACATGGTATGGTTCACACAAAACATTTCATATGTAACTAAAAAGAAGTGAATGGTGGAGAGTGTACCTGAAGAGCATATCTTTAACGCAATGCACTTTCAATACAAATGGAGAAGCTAGGATAAAAGATGATGACAAGCAATTACGAGAGCATAATATCTGCATGGCATGAACTTACAAAGACATCAGCTATACAAGGTATATAACCAACTAAATAAATCAACTTTGGGAAAAGCTTTTTCGATGCAAATAACATTCTAGAATCAATTTCAAGAAGTGAGTAACATCACACAATTGTGGAAAAAAAAAATTAATACACTCCAAAAATAATTAAAATAAATTTTCAAACAAAAAGGTCATTAGCTAAGTTGAAACTGGTAGCAAGGATAAATTTTAAAATATATTTTATGTAGGGTTGTGTCAAATCTTCATTCAATATTCCATAACCCATACATCCTCAACCTCAAGTGAAAAAGATTACCAAAGCCAAGGACATTCCCATTAGTTTGGGGGCACAAGTTCAAACTTATGCGAAATAAAAACAAAGTTTTTGGAAAACCAAAAAGAGAATGCAACTTGTATGAAATGAGTTGCATGTTTTTAAAAGAAAGTGAGATTTTTGCCCTAAACCTAAAACAAAATTTCTTTTAAAGTCCTTAAATGATTCAAATACTTTTGAAAATGATTCAAATCATTTTGAAAATAATTTAAATTATTTTTTAAAAAAAAATTGATTTTAGGAGGAGAAAAAAAGGAACTAAGAAAATTAAGAAATTCCGAACAAAAGACCTAAAAGTTGAGATTTTTTATTCATAACTTAAAACAATTTGAAAAGAAAGGAAAAATCAACTTAGACCTTCTTTTTGGCTACCTTTTCATTCATGATGGAGAAAAGATCTTTTTTTGTAAAAGAAATTTTGACTCAAAAATCAATTAAGTTTTTTCTAAAGAATAACAAGCTCTCAAAGGTAAATAATCAAACATCATGAATTTTTAACTAAGGTAGCATTCAAAGAACTTTAGAAAATAACTTAAGATGAATTTTTAACTAAACTAGCATTCAAAGAACTTTAAAAAAGAATCTAACATGAATTTTTAACCAAACTAGCATACAAAGCACTTCAAAAAACTAATACAGAAATTCATCTTTCAAATTTATCTAGAAATTCAAACTCCAAAACTTATATACTACCTAAGGGAAAATCTAACAAGTTCATCACCATCATGAAAGGGAGATAGAGATTACTTGTCTTAAGGGGCAGAACAAGAGAAATGTCAATCTTATATAAGTACCAAATAGGTTGTTAAAAACAACATTGATTAAACCAATTGCTCTAACAACAAAAGCATAAGTCGATTTACATATTAAGGCAGAGAAGAAAAAACACACACTTCTTGTCATTGCCGTAGCTTTGAACTTATTAAACCCCACATTCCACATTATATTATTTCTTAAGAAAACCACAAAAATAATAAGAAACAAACAACTTTTGTAGTGGATTACTAAAATAGAGTTGGCTCTACCACTGTGATTTAGTGCTTCCTTTTTTCCTCTTCTTTTGTTAATAGCCGATTTAAATATTAATTAAAACATGCAATTTACATAAGGGAAATCCTAGTGGGACCCTTGTTCGCCTCTTTCTATTCCTTATAGAGTAAGACACCAAGCTACAGTTGGAAATTGACCTAAATCGCCAATAACTAACATGGGTTTTAGGTTAACAAACCAAAGCAAACTTAATGCAATCACATTTTAAGACTTCCAACACCCTTATTGAACTCAACCACATAGTGTAACTCATTATTGTGTGAATCACAACAACTATCAACAAAAAAATATAAACACATCATTTCTTTCTTGTTGCACAGGGTATACAACAATGATTGTGTAGGGATGAAATTTTTTTGAAAGTGACACAAATCTACCATCAAAGACAAAGCAATTCTACAACACAAACTGCTTAAAATACAATGGCATAAGTGAAGAGTTTTTTTACCATATCAATGATTCAATAAGACGACTTTCAATGATTTCTTAACCACAAACTGCCACATACATGATTTTCATAACTCAAACCTAGGTACAAAGTCAAGTACAAGAAATCAAGCCAATCTATGAGAAAAAAAAAGGAAAAATAAATAAATAAAAGAAAATTTCGAACAACCCAAATACATTATCTAGTAAGATAAGAATGCAATTGAGCGAAGTAACGTAAAAGAGAAAAAAGAACATTATGAAAAGAGGATGACTCCTAGAACATTTGACCCACAACCCTATCATTAGTCTAATTGGGATTGACGGGGCTTGAACCCGCAGCTTCTGCCTTGCAAAGGCATTGCACTGACCAATTGAACTACAATCCCACATAAATAAGGTCACAACTGTCAATATAGGTAACCAAACAAGTTGTACAAATAACACTTAACAACTCAATCTTCATAATAACAAATACTTAAGTTTAATTTCATTATATTGAATGACATACAATTCTTTTGTAGAAGTACTTATAAATCAAGTATCTTCAAATCAAACAAAATATGCTCATATCCATGCGCCGGGAAAAAATGATTCATATTAAGGCAGAAAAGTAAAAAAGAAATATCAGTTACTATTAGATGTCAATCTCATATCCCACATCATATTATTTCATGCAGAAACCAAAAGAATGATCAACCCAAAACCATAATGAATTCAAAATCATGAAAACATGACTTGACATGGAACAAATAGTCTCTATTAAAAAAAAAACCTAAGAATACAAGTAAATCTCAAGGCTATGCCCCACACTATAATGACAACAGTTACAAATTGAAGGGATTTGCACTATCCCTCCAACCCAAAGGAAGGGAGGAAAGAAGCAGCCACTGACTGCTTCCATACCCTATTCAATACAAATCGTTCTGCATAAATTAAGCTCAGCCACAAATTTTTTATTGCCTAACAAGAGGAATGTGTAGCCATGGAAATAGAAAAAGAATTATACATGTATGTACACATATAATACATGGGTGCACAAAATAAATGTAATGCATGTCAAGTGTATCTACAAAATGAAAGAAGAATATATTGATGTGTTAGCTAAACTTCTATTGTGGCATTTCATAAAAGCAAAATTTCCACTGTTTCAGTTCATAGAAACAACTGAAGCTCTGAAATGCCAAATTTTGGCTCCACCGAAACTTACTCTAGACCCCAAGAAAAGTTCCCCTAGATCTTTAACCAAAAACTTCTTTAAACTGTGAATTTGTGGTTCTCCCAATATCAAACACTTCCTAGAACAAGCCCAAGAGTAAACTTGTAACGAAGGATGCAATAATTCCTCGGATGTGGATAAAAAGGTTATTTGACCTCTACACAACATTATGGTCATTGCCTACATAAATTGAATAATATATTCCCATTCATTTAAGAATAGTGTACAAAAGATACTTTATTCTGTGACACAACACCTAGCATGAGAGGATGATGAGCTGCAAAATATAATTTGATGTGGTGAAATAGTCGCCAATAGTGCAATGAAACAGATTACGAAAGAAAAAAAGAATGGAGTAAGTGAAGCAATATACAGTGAGCTGCCCTATAAGAACTGGGAATTTCAAATATCAATCAATTTTAATAAAACAGTGAGTAATCCATAGGCAGTAATTAATGGATGGTCTAGGCGATCAAAGACTTTACTTTTGCAATAAAGTATGAACCATTTTGATTTGCATGTCCATGATCGTCAAATCCATTTGAATTTGCATCCTTGGATGTGGTAGGAACGCAAACATCTTTCTCCATAGTTATTGGCTGAGATGAAGACTCGTTTCGTTTCTTCTCCATAATCATCTAATTCCAATAATAAACATGTGGAGAAAGTATTCCAGTCATAATCTTTGTTATACTGAAAAGAAATATGTAAAAAGTAATGAGAATAGTATCAGCTCCTGATGAAGGTATTTGATACTCATGAAGAACAGTACATAATTTGTCTCAGTATGAAAACAAAGCAGGATGTATAATTACAAACCTCATCGTATAGTTTCTCTAAAGTAGCAAGTACAGTTTGATGATAAGATCTCTCAGCTTCCACCTGTAAGTTGAGTTCACTTGAGTTCCCACAACCAAACAACATCTATTAAAAGTCAATAATGCCTAACATGAATTTGTTTAGCAAGAATGGAAATAAAGAGGCTTGTCTGAGTCAAATGTGCAAAACAAGTTCACCATCATAAGTTTCACACATATACCAGGGTCTTGATGCAACAGTATGGCCATTGTTACTCTAATGAATGAAGGAAAACATCCACCAAGGAAAATGAATTCCTTTATAAAATTTGAGTTTCTTCTGTACTCATCGTGCCTTTCAACTGGGATTGATATGAATTAAGGAAAAAAGAAAAATAAAACACCCTTGGTTGTTGGAAAAAACTATTAATCTTTATAAGAAGAAAGACATTTATATTTTGATCAACAATATAATAAATCCCACCCTTGCCATATGCTCTACATAACATTTAAATTAGAATGTGGTATTTGCAGAATGATTTCCTTTGCCTTTCCCAATTCCCAGGCAAAGAAATCCCTAGAGAAGAACAGAATCATAGATTCAGCTGTAAGTGCCAATCACTGAATGCGGCTCATGACAACCCAAAAGATTGGTTTTGAATCCATGGATACAGGTCCTTTTAATACCTTTGCAGCACCAGTGCTGCTGGGAATAATGTTGAAGGAGGCAGCTCTGCCACCTCTCCAATCCTAATGGTTTTCTAAATCCATGTAGTGTGGTACGTGGCCTTAGCTGGAAACCAGAAGAATTAGTGATAGAACCATTAACCCTACAATTAAATTTTATTATTATTATTTTTGTGTAACTTAATCAAAAAGGGAAAAGCTAGAAGAACTTTATGGCATGCAAGTAACATGTTAAAGCCAATAAGAAGCTCTCATTTTTTATTGGACTGAAGGAAGGTTAGAATCCAGGTTTATTGTCCTGATTTTTTTCCATGTGAACTTTAGGTCAGCAATTGCTTCAAGTATGAAGAATAGGTGGGGCAACTATCTCAGCAAAGATCATGGATCAGATGACCTTCAGTCGTTGTTCCCGAACAAGAGAACGGAAAAAACAGAAAATTAAGAAGCATCAATAATGATGTATTAGTTAATTACAGTTCTGTAAGATTAGGTACAACTTATAGATTTCCTTTGTATATTTATACCCAATGTTAAAAAGATAAAATAACCTACATTCCATGATAACAACAAAATAGAAATAAAAGTAATCTTATTTTAAAAAAACAAAAAGAAATTGAGGCAGAGTGTATTAATTGTTTACTAGTGCCCTTTATTTTTCCTAGTAAACATGTGAAGAATGTGTATAACGCTGGCAGCCAATTTCTGAAAGCAACCTGGCAGCTTATTTTCTACCAAATTTCCTATACAATATATTTAGCTAGAGATCAAGAATCAAATGTCAGTTGTATTATAGCCTCGAATTATGTGGGTTAGGCTTTTTTTAACACGGAAAATCAATGATTTTTCGGAGGCCCATGTTTCTACGCAGTGATAGATCGCAATGTTTGAGCAAATGACCAATGAAGTTAAAAATAGTTTTTTTTTCCTTGCATTGCGCTATCCTCCTTTTGCTTCGGTTAGTTGGGTATTCATTTAGAGTGGACAATAGTACACATGTGAATCATTTGTATTGAATTATATTAATTCATATATCAAAAGCTAGCTAAAGATTTTTGTAAGACAAATATTTAGGCTTCCAGGCAATTGCCTCCATGAGGACTTCTACAACTCCAAAAGTATTTCCAACTTCTTCCTTAGTAAGCTATTAGTAGAAATGGCAGTTATAAATAGATATATAGAGACAGAGAGAGCATCACATACCCAGCCCTAGAACTCAGTTTACTAAACTGCTCCAAGATAGACAAGAGGCATGTGTGTCTTAAGGAAATAGCACGGAAAGCTTCTGAAAGCTCATGCATTCTTGAAACATTTTCCAGTGATATATCCTTGAAAATAAAAATAAAAGAGTCACCAGGTGTCCACAATCTGATTCAAAGCAGTAAAGGAATTCATATCCAAAAAATCGAGCTCCTTAACTCACATGGGCAATGGTACACTCACAGGGACGCTTTATCCCTGCAAAAGATACTGATCAGTAGCTATGAGGAGATCTTGTGCAATATCCAATAATAAATTTCTAACAGATCCATTGCATATAAATCTGTACAAAATAGAATGTCATAATAAGAAAAGCTCAAGTCAATTTGGAGATGGAGCAGTGATGCAGACAAGATTTAATTTCCATCTGAGTTGTCCAAGGCCTAATCTGGTTCTTGGTGTTAAACCTCATTCAGATAGATCAGGAATCATTGTCCTTCTGCAAGATAAAGCTAGAAGTAGAAGGTCTTCAGTTTTCAAAGTGATAAACTAGAATAGAATTGAAAGGAGAATAATGGAAACAAGTTGTAATTTTTTCTTTCTGCTCTAAATACAATAAGACAACAATAGATCAATGCTAAAACAAAGTTAAAATTCTTATTTATTCAAAGCAAGTCTTCAAGGGGCATATTGTTTCAAAAGTAAAAAGAAAAATTTAATGACTTAATCAGAAATCTTCCCAGAGTCAAAAGCCCCCAAATGAATGTGACAATCATAATTCAAGTGTTTGATATTTACCCACCTCACCAAACATTTGCTCATGGAAAAAGAAAAGTGTCCCTGCCAACAAGATGTATCACCAATTAGAGGTTTTCAAAACCTTCTATAGAGACAAATACAAGTTTGTGTGATAGTTTGATACTGTACTAATAAAATAATAATCGTATATATGCATATAAAAATATCAACACTCCAATTCACAAAATAACATAATGTTCCAAAGCAATAAAATATTAAATTCAAAGGAAATTTAAATTTCAAAAAAATAGTGGGAATAAAAAAAACTATTTTCACCTTATAGATGATTTTTTTGAAATTTTTAAGATAAAAATCTAGTCCCCTAAAACTTCCAAAATCAATGCCCAATGTTAGGCTTAAAAGCTTTAGCTCAATACCTCCATCATGAAGGATGAGATTACTTACCACACATTCAAATGTCAAGGTTTGTAAATTCCATGTGGAGTTTAAACAGAATCTTCAAATAATGTGAGGAACATAGACCATGGCTATGAGAAGTTGAAGAGGGAGAGCACACCTCTTTGCCAATGCAACCAAATTCTACAAAGCATGCGACAACTAAAGGTGCAGCAGTGGCCCAATTCAAGCTCTTCTCCACAGAAACACCATAAACAATTTCAATCTCTGCCCTTTAGGAAACAAAATCAATTATTGCATCTTAAGAAACATCAAGACCAAACTCAGCATAAAAACCATTCTCCTACAAAGCACCATCAAGAGAGTGGAATCAGTCAGAACAAGTAAAAAACCACAGATCTTATATTTAATTATAATAAGCCTCACATGTGTAACCTATGTAATAAATATCTAAATGTTCATCTAACTAGACAATGTGATTTTCTCAATCATCTATTGTAAGAATTTTCATAGTTTTTCGATTAGATGATATGGAATAATCTGATAACAATACCCTGAAGGACAATAGATGATCATTCCTCTGCAGAGACACCTCAGGGACCGAGATCAATCAAAGGAGGTTCTAGTAAAGAAAAATTGAAATGATTAAATGCTTTCATACTCAATAATTCCAACCTTGATATCATACTCAATTTTCTCAATGTATTAAAGAAATGAAAAATAATTCCAACCTTGTATCTCAGTTTTTCTAAAACACTTGTTCCAATGCATGAAATGGATTTTAATTCAATGCCCTAACATACAATGAAGAATGAGATTATTTACCACACTTTAAATGCCAGTCACAAATTCCATGCGACATTTAAATAGAATCTCTTCAAGAGTGGTGGAGGAAGCAAAGATGTGAGAAGTGAGAGTTGAAACAACAGTTAGCTTGGGATCTATAATAAAAGTGGTCTGAAAACTTTCAGTCTAGGCCAACAGTAAGGTCAGCTTGATAATACTAGTTTGTAGATAAGGATCAAGCTATAATTGGTATTAGTTGTCTGGAAAGAAGTAGAGAAAAATCAACACGCAAATCACTTGATTAAAGTTTACGTATAGCCTTACATATGTGTATACCTACGTCTCTCTTGACATAAAATAATCACACCACCGCCATATTAAGGAATATAATAAGAT
>JBAPGN010000092.1:38272-70308 GCA_037355405.1 Vitis amurensis
CCCCAACTATAGATTGAGTACATATCGTCTTTCCACTTTGAAGGCTTCATTTTTCTTGTTGTTTGTTCATATCTCATTCTACGAGAACTCCTTCCCTTCTACTTTGGCTTCTCATAGACCAATCAGTCGAACATCGTGGTGGATGCAAACACCAGTGGGAACTGAGAACACTTTGCGTGTCATTACGATTTCAAACTCCTGAAAACTCCACATGATCTTCCTCCATAGACCAAGGATTTGAATACTGATATTATGAGCGGAAAAACTGACCTATTACAACATGCATAAATGGGACCGTTGTTCTTCTCAATTGAAATTGTTGTTCTCATTATGCTTCCCTCAACCTCAACACAAAGGTCGTAAATAGGCTTAACCACACGATTCAGATATGCATTCTCATTCGGAATTGACGGCAACATAGGGCGACCTATGTTTTCATCAATGTTAATTCTCAAGAACTCGAGTAGATAGAGGCTGGGGTAGAATAATTTGCAATCCGAATTGGGCATAGAATCTTGAATCCAAACGATTCGATTTCTGGCTGAACAGAGGGTCTTCCTACTATGCAGTCTCGGATAGAGAGCGATGGATGAAGAGAATGAAGGAGAGAGGTATGAGTGAAAGGGAAAGGAAGGTAACGGGAATCAACTGGGGGCATTTTTGGAATATTTCAAAATTTTTGAAGTGTTTTTTTTTAAAAAAAACACCTATCAAGTGATTCTCTAAAAATCACTTTAAGTGTTTTTCGGATTTTCAAAAGTGTTTTTAAAAATTTGCCAAACACCTTATTTTCATCCCAAAAACACTTAAAAGTGTTTTTAAAGGTAGAAAGACTTTTGAACATCACTGCCAAACAAGCTCTAAATTTTTTTAAAATAAAAGTATTTGACAAGATGTTTTAAAAAATAGTTTTTTTAACAAAAAAAAACTCATTTATAAATTTAATTTTTAATAATATAAAATCAAATTCAAGCTCAGTCATGTTAACAAAATAAAAATTAAATCTACAATTATCTATAAATTAAAGATAAATAATTTTTTTTAATTATAAAACAATTTTTTTATTCTAGTGATATAAAGATTACTAAAAGATAAAAATAATTTTAATATTCAACCATGATTTCTCATGCTTGTTTTTAAAAACCGTTTTTAAGTTAAAAAATAAAATAAAAAATTTATAAAAATAAGGGTATTTGGCAAGTTATTTTTATAAAACGATTTTAAAAATAAAAAAACAAAAAGACTTGTTTGGATAAATATTTATAAAAAAAAATATATTTTCATTTTGTAAAAATAAATTAAATTAAATTTATATAATATTAATTAATTAAATTTAATTGAAGTCTTATTGAAAATGAAAATAATTTTGTAATTATAAATATATTAAAAAAATAGATTGTTTTTAGTAAAATATAAATACTAATATTATAATAAAACCATAAATAATATTTTTAGTAGAAAATATACTATTTTATTATATATTAGAAACATAAGGATATTAACATCTTTGTATTTTTTATTTTTTTTTGTTGAAATGAATAATACTAATTGTCAATAGTATTTTATTTAAAATGAATAATGAATAAAGTTTTACTTTTTTAACATATAAATGAGCAAGTTTTTTATTACATATGCGCACATTTAATATTCAATTTTGAACTTAATATTCTACAATGTTTTGATTTAATCTACAATTAATTGGGCCAATATTTTTATTACAAATCATTCTTAAAATTAAATGATTTATTAAATAATTAAAATTATTAATCATGTCTTACTTAATTTATAACCTATTTACCTAGTGAGAAAATTTTCAAAAGAATAGTTGTGTGTACAGGTTAAATAGTAAAGTTATGACTCATGATATATATGTTTTTTTTTCAATGATTAGATTTATTTTTGAGTTGCAAATTATTTCAAAAAAAAATTTAAACTCATTAATAAATTCAATAAAAAGTACCATTTGATTTGAAGTTCATTTTTCTAGTGAAAAAAAAATTATAAAACAATAATTATGTGCATAAAATAAATAATAGAGTCATTATAAACCAATTTTATTCATAAATTTATGGTTTTAATAAGTTTATTATTTGAGTTTTAAATTATTTTAAAAAATTATTAGAGTTGTTAATGAATCCAATATATGAAGTCTTATTTAATTTGAAGTTCATATGCCTATTGAAAAAAAAAATCATAAAATAATAATTTTATATAGAAGAGAAACAATAAAGTTGTTTTAAACCAATTTTTATTTATAAATTTATGATATTAATGAGTTTATTATTTAAGTTTTAAATTATTTTAAAAAATTAATAGACTTGTTAACAAATCTAACATATTAAGTCTTATTTAATTTGAAGTTAACTTACCTAACAAAAAAAAATTGAAAAATAATGATTCTATGTAGAAGAAATAATAGAATGTGTGTTTTTCTATTAGTTTTAAAAATCGATGAAAACAACTTTTACTTGTTATTTAAAATTTATTCTCTATTTCACTTTGATTTTAAAAATTAGAATCAGAGAACAATAATTAAATGGTATTATGAATTTTTAAAAACTATTTTATGTTTCTAAAAAACAAAAAGTTGTTTTTAAAAATTCCGCTAAATAGGCTCTAATTTTAAAAAAATGTTTTTAAACTAAAGAACAAGAAAGAGTTTTATGATGTTTTATTAAAACCTAACTCATACTTTTATAATAAATTTTGGTCTATAGCTTATTAATATTATTGAGTTCCTTCTTAATATTAATTAAATTGGTTTTTGAGTTTTAAATTATTTTTAAAAATTAATAAATTTTATGTATCAAGTATAATTTGATTTGAAATTTATTTGTGTAATGAAAAATTTTAAAGAAATTAAAAAAAATAGAAAAATACATGTAATATAAAGGAAAATCATATTTTAAAATTTTTTATATCAGTATTATATCGTAAAAAGAGAAAGGGAATGGGATCATATTCAATTTTATTTCTTTTTATTATTTTTCTAAAATTTTATGTGTTTTACTACTGTTTTTAAAAACTGGTGAAAACAATTTTTACTTGTTCTCTAAAAACTATTTTTTATTTCACTTTGTTTTTAAAAATCGTTTCCTAAGAACAACGGTCAAACAGTGTTCGGAATTTTTAAAAACGGTTTTTTGTTTTTTTGATAAAGATTGTATGATATGTAATAAGACAAACATTGATATAGAATAAAAAACATTAGAAGATAGTTTCACAATACACAAGATACTATAGATCCAAAGGTATAGAGATACAACATTACTATTACTTCCAATACATAAGTACTTCATCATAGTGGGAGGTTTATACTCTATATATTATGATGAAGCAATGAGTGTGTTGGTGCTCATAACTCGACAAGGAGCTATGAATGATAGTTAGAATCGTTGTAATTTTAATGTAGTCTGGGTTCTTGTAGAAGCACCCGAAGGGATAAAACCCATAAGTGGAAGTTGGTCTACAAAAGGAACAAAGGAGTAGATGGAAAGGTTGAGATTTAAGTGGTTAGGTTGTAGCTAAAGTTTATAGTTTGAAACATCGTTTTGAATATAGAAAACCTTTTCACCAGTAGTTATAATCAAATCCATTAGAGTACTCCTATCCATTGTGGTGTATCTCATTTATGAGATATTGCAATAAGATGTCAAGATAGTGTTCTTAAACTTTTATCTTGATATTAACATCTATATGATGTAACCATATATTTTCATAACAAATGGTCTTGTGTGTACAAGAAGGTGAAGGGAAGTGTGGTAGTGCTCTAAGATCTTGTAGGTAGATAACAATCTACTCATTGAGAATGATGTAGAGATATTTTCATCAACCAAGATAAGTTTTTCTACTCAATTCTACAAGGGACACCATCTAAGTTTATCTATCTAAGTTTATTGTTTGTTTCTTTGGTTATTCATCACTGGGACACCATCCTAAGTTCTAAGTTTATTCTTTGTTTCTTTGGACTTTTATCATTGGGATGCTATCATAGGCTACATCTAAGTTAATTATTTGTTCATTTGGTTTCTAATTATTGAGACACCATCCTAGGTTCAATCTAATGTTATTCTTTATTTCTTTAGACTCTTATCATTGTGGTACTATCCTACGTTGTATCTAACTTAATTCAATTTTCCTTTGGACTCTTATCTAAATTTATTCTATGTTCCATTGGCTTCTCATTATTGGGACACCATCATAGGTGTAATCTAAGTTCATTATTCGTTCCTTTGGATCCTTATCATTAGGACGTTATCCTGGGTCCTATCTAAGTTTGTTATTTGTTCCTTTAGTTTCCTATCATTAGGATATCGTCGTAGGTTCAATCTAAATTTATTCTTTGTTCCTTTGGACTCTTATCTTTGGGACATCATCCTAGGTTCTATCTAAGCTTATTATTTGTCCCTTAGGTTTCTAATCATTAGGACACCATCCTAGCTGCAATTTGAGTTTATTCTTTGATCCTTAGGACTCTTATCATTAGGATGTCATCTTAGGTTCTAGTTAAGTTTATTATTTGTTCCTTTTTTTTTTTTCTAATCATTGGGATACCATCCAAGGTTCAATATAAGTTTATTATTTGTTCCTTTGAACTCTTATCATTGGGACGCCACCCAAGGTTCTATCTAAATTTATTATTTGTTCCTTTGGTTTCTTATCATTGGAACACAATCCTAAGTTAAATCTAAGTTTATTCTCTGTTCCTTTTAGAGTTTTATCATTAGGATGTCATCCTAAATTGTAATACCTAGCACCAATGAATTAAATAGGCAATAATGATTATCTTAGTACTTAACTTTAAACGTGCTTAATTAGATGTTAAAACTAGTTTAGTGTTAATCCTGTTTAATTATGAATTAAACTTTGATTAATGTTAAGTTAGATTAGTTAGTGACAACCATGCTTATTAGGTTCTTAGGGGCTGATTATAATTATGAAAACCTAAAGGACTAATGGGTAATTATGGGTTTAATTTTTGATAACCTGAAATACTAAAGTGCAAAATTGGGAAGTTGGAGTCAGTGGCAGCCAAGTGGCCTGCCACCTCCTACTTGGGTGGGTTGGTGGCCGCCATGTGGCCTGCCACCTTCTACTTGGCTGCATGGAGAGCCCTATATAAGGGCATGCAACTCATTTTGCACCATTTTACCTACAACAACTTGGGTTAGAGAGAGGATCTAGAGAGAAAAAGTGTAGATTTGAGGTAAGCAAGTTATTTAATTTAGTACTTTCGGTTCATTTTTGTTCCTAATGGTGTACGGAAACAAATTAATGGTAAAATTTTTGTAAAAGTTGAGTGTAATTAGCTATAAACATGTTTTAGTTAAAAATAAAAATTAATTAAGGATTAAAGTATTTTAGCTTAAATATTTTATTAATGGTAAGATCAGCATAAATCTTTATTTAATTTGGTTTAATGGAAAAATAGATTAGTAAACATGTGATTAATTAGGTTATTTGGACCCTTGGGATTTGTTAATGGGTTAGGCTTTAAGAAAATCATAACAATTAGTGTTTGGTAATTAATTAGAGAATATTAATATGCATTATAAATATTGTTTAATTCAATTCAAATTTGATTTAAAATCCTGTAGGCATGTAGATTAGAGAACATTAGAATTAAAAATTAGCAACAGTAAATTGTATAAATTTTCATCATTCGGAAGTCTAAATTATGTGTTTCATTTCAATTCCTTGTAATAGGTAAAGATCACCTACATAGAAGAATCATAGAAGGAAAGTTTGTGTAAGGTAAGGAATTTTATGCTAACCCATGGTGTATCTGATTTCTTTCCTTGAAAGATTTATTGGAAATTTCATGTCATTTCTATGATTTCATAAAATGTTTTAATGTGTCATTGCATCTCGATTTATTGTGTTGAAATGTTACATTGAGTTGCATTGACAAAAGGATATGGAATAATCACAGATGATATTCAAAGAATTGATTGGTGGGAAGTATTTGTGCGATGCTACAGGCATTATCCTTTGATATATTATTTATGTGGGATCGTGGGTCCTTGGGTGAAAGTCCCTAAAGCCCTCGAGGAAGACACTCCGATGTGGGTGTATGGGGTTGGTCCTGTCCTTGGGTTTTTGTCCCTAAAGACACAGGGTTGGTCCTGCCCTTGGGTATGAGTCCTAAAAGGCACGGGGTATGACTTGTCCTTTGGTGATGTCCCAAAATAGTCATTATTATATTGATCATGTATCTTGTGGAGCATTGATATATGATATATAGATTGGTGGGGGTGAACAGTTTATCAGTCGTGAAATGATGGACAAGGTAAAGTAAAGATGAAACCAGCAAACACATGCATACATGTTTGACATGATTGCATATTTGTTAATGGTTATAAAATGTTTATCATGCATGCTATTACATGTTTAATTCAAAGTTTTTAAGGGTATGCTTATGATGGTTATAAACTTTTCTACTGAGTTGTGAACTCACCCTATCCCTTTTCCATCTTTAAATGTAGGTCAGAAGACCTATGCGGGAAATAATGTTTGAGCATTGCTTTACTATGATTGGATGTTGTTTGCTCGCATTGATAGTGTTTTGAGGCTTTGCCTTTGTATTAAAGACCAAATCTTTTTTTAGGAATGATGTAATATATATATTTGTTAGGTACACTTGTAGTATGGGCTACCCGTAGTGAACCATG
The DNA here is from genome assembly GCA_037355405.1 of Vitis amurensis. Taxonomy (NCBI): domain Eukaryota; kingdom Viridiplantae; phylum Streptophyta; class Magnoliopsida; order Vitales; family Vitaceae; genus Vitis; species Vitis amurensis. The sequence goes on from JBAPGN010000092.1 coordinate 44,944, forward strand.
GGATTTTGGTATATGTAAATTAATGTAGTACAAGTTTCTTTTGTGAAACAAAACATATTTTGTTAACTAATAGTTACGAAGTTTAAGACAAGATGCACTCTTTATAACATATTTTGCATATTCTCTTTTGGCACAAAATCAAGCAAGAACTCGACATTTAAATTCTTGTATCCCATGCAGCATGTAGCCATTCTATTTTCATATTACGAACCAAGGCCAAGCCTTAGACCCTAGTCTCATTCTTCCATCCCACAGCGAAGTTAATCATTTAACTAGTTGTCCTTATCTTTTTTTCGGTTTATTTATTAGAGGATTTCCAATTTTCTTTATATATATATACATGGATCTACTCATTTGAATATTTGGAATTTTATTGTCTCCATGAATAAGTCCACTTTTGTATATATATTTCTATTTTTTATAAATAAAAAAAAATAATTCAAACAACATCTAGTCTAGATTTTGATTTTTAAATGAACATTCAAATTATTTAAAACTATTTAATGACACTAAAATACTATTTACAAAATTTAGATCTTACCTAGAAAGATTGTTCTCCAAAACCGTACATTCTCTTTCTAGGGATTTTTGTATAGAAAAATCATGAATAAGCTATTTATAATTAGGTTTTTAATGGAAAATGATCATTCTATTTCCATTTATTTTATTTTATTTTATTTCTTTTTAAAATTACATTTGCCTCCTTGACAGTAAATTTGTTGTATTACAATCATGCCTAACCTTAGCACACATTACTCTTAAGAGCACATAGAACTCATCATACACAAACCACATATATGTTACTCAGCTAGCTTAGTTGTTTACATTGTAAATATTTAAGTAAATATCCACATCTTACATTTACTTATTTTTCCACTTACTTCAAGTTTATAGCATAAGTAATGAATTGCCCCATATATATTAATTCAATACAAATACTCCTAAAAATTAATTTCATGTAAATCAAATTTTTTTTTCAATTTTAATTATAAAATGAAAAGTTTTGAGGAAATTATATATATATATAAAAAAGTATATATATACTCAAAAGTAGGAAAATATCATTTTTCAATTTAGATATACTAAATTGAAAGCAAGAAATACAATTTGTTTTTTTTTAAATTAGGAAATTTTCAAAACTATCAAATTTCTCATACTTAGGTTAAAATTCAGGATACGAAGTTAGCATACAAGGTACATAACCTAAAGCGTCATCTTATCTATACTCTTATATGAGATAATTAAATTATAACTGAGAGCAAAGCATATTAAAATAAGGTTTGATATCATTTTTATATGGTGTTACCTTTTGAAAAGCCTTAGAAACGATAAGATCCTAAATATGTAAATAAATTTTTAGGGGAAATATATTACAATCACTATCCTTTTCCTTGGGTTTGCCAAATCTCAATGTTATACTTTGTTATATAATTTCATATCAAATTTGAGGTTGTCTCTCAATAATTGATTTTCTCTATTGTTCACAATTCAATATCAAAATGAAATCAATAAAGGATCCACATTAAGGTTTCAAATCGTGTCAATGCATAATTTGATACTCCACTTCGTGGTATCGACCTCCCTACAGATTTAAAATTTTGACACTTTAGCCCCTAGTGTTGATTTCAGTGCAATTCATCCACAATATCCTAGCCAACCTTGGGTCAATTTTTTGGGCCTTGTTTGCATATTTTTAGTTTTGAAACCAAATTTGAATTTGAATTTCATTAGATTCATGATGGTTCATATTGTCATTTATTTGATTTTGTCCATGCATGTATATCTCGGCCTTCATCATGTTATCATATACATCTTTTGTCAATTATTTGAGTGTCACTACTTTTGGTATTCATCAATAAATTAATAAAATATGAAAAAAAATTACTTGTTTAGTAAAGACCATAGTTATTCATCGTTTAACGAAGTACTCCTGAACCTTTTCATTAAGTATGCTAACTCTTAGATCTATTTTTCATTAATACACTTGTTTATTACTTTATGAAGTCACATATGATTTTCTTTCTTATTTTATTTTTACTTTAAAATTAAATAAAGACTCCAAACCTTAATAAATAGAAACCAATTTTCTCAAAGGAATACTTTTCTCATACTCTAAATATTTCCATGAAGTAGGGATGCATACAAAATGTTGTCCATAGTGGGTGACAATATTTATAAGACTTTTCTTTGGTTTATTATAACTTACAAATGGAATTATTTATCATATCATAAAAAAATTTATAGTATATTTTTATTTTTTATTGATGTGAAATTATTAGTAAAAATTTTTATTTTTATGAAAATTATTGTAGACTTTATATTAATTTAACCAAATATCTTTATAGATTTAAATTCATTTTCTTTTAAAATTAAAGCAAATTTCATCTATTAACCATCTACGAGTCAAAAAGGCATATATAACTTTGACAAAAATAAACCAATCCCTATTATAATGGCATCAAATCAATGGTATAACAGAAATGTGGATTCTTACAAAGCTTAGATATCCACTATTCAAAATCAAGTTAAACAGATTTACCTAGTCTCTTTACTTTAAGGACTTACTCTCCAGTACTTACAACTTGATTCACGTCCATGATGCAACAACTTCATGTTGCTCCCTAATAAATCCTTCAACCACTCTAAAGGGATGATGGTCTTTAACCCAATATTCAAATATCAAATCCTTGGATGAGAGATCAGAAATAGTATGATACTTTAAGCTTTCTTAAAGAGATCGTATTTAAGGAATGAAAGGTCTTTCAACAATATATCTCCAATCTCCAAGATCTCTAACCCTTAAGGGGTTATAATGAGGTATTTATAGGTGAATACCACAAAGAATTTCAGTATCTTAAGTTTCCAGATAGAGTTTGAGTGAAATTAATCCAAAATTCGTTTCTAAACTAGGTAGGACTATCAAGTGTGATTGAGCGGACTTACATCACTTAAGCGGTCTACTTGAGTGAGATTAATCGCTTGAGCAACCCCTACTTCTTTTGAAAAAACATTTTAATACATTTTAAGTCGAAAAATGATATTGAACCTTTTTATACCTCAAAAGAGCCTAATATGTCACAAGCAAAACCTTTTTAAACATACTTGTGACTTCCTGGTTAGACGAACACGAACCCTTGATCTTTAATGGAAATCAATTCATTATCTAAAAAGACTTCTATAGACAAACATTACAAGGAACAAAATTTCCAACATATAAACAAGACTCAATGTCCTAAAAATCTCCCATTTGGCAATTTTGTGACAAAATATCATTACATAAACCAACCTAAACTCTCATATTGGAGTTTACATAACACACATTAATGCTCAATTAAAACTAAACTAACGGAATGATTTGCATCACTTTTTAGTACTTATCTTCTAACCTTGTAACCTGCACACATATAGAAAACTATACCAAAGGTAAAATGGTATGAGAGATAAAATAATGTCGTGAAAGAAAAATAGGATAGTTGGAGGTTTTGCTTGATGGCTTGTGAAATCATGAAAAAGAACATATTCATGTAGTGATACCAAGGTACAAAGCAAAGCTTGAGAGGAATATAGATGTACCGGTATCAGGTAGAATCCGGGACAGTACCGGTATCAGGTAGAATCCGTGCGAGTACCCAAAAACTGACCGGGCGAATCCCGAAAAAGGTTAGAATCAACGTTAGTACCGAAAATGGTAGAATCCGGGACTGTACCGGTATCAGGTAGAATCCGCGCGAGTATTGAAAAACTGACCGGGCCAGTCTCGAAAAATGGTAGGATCAGCTTCAGTACCGATAAATGGTAGAATCCGGGACAGTACCGGTATCAGGTAGAATCCGTGCGAGTACCCAAAAACTGACCGGGCGAGTCCCGAAAAAGGGTACAATCAGCGTCAGTACCGAAAATGGTATAATCCGGGACAGTACCGGTATCAAAAAGATTTTGTGCGAGTACCCAAAAACTGACCGGGCGAGTCGCGAAAAAAAGAAGAATCAACGTTAGTACCGAAAAAAGGTAGAATTCGGGACAGTACCGGTATCAGGTAGAATCCGTGCGAGTACCCGAAAACTGACCGGGTGAGTCCCGGAAAAGGGTAGAATCAGCGTCAGTACTGAAGAGTGGTAGAATCCGGCCCAATACGGGGATCAGGTAGAATCCGTGCGAGTACCCAAAAACTGATTGGGAGAGTCCCAAAAAAGGGTAGAATCAGCGTTAGTACCGAAAAGTTGTAGAATCCTTGCGAGTACCCAAAATTTGACCTGGCGAGTCCCGGAAAATAGTAGAATCACCGTGAGTACCGAAAAATTGTAGAATCCAGGCCACTATCCGAATCAGGTAGAATTCGTGCGAGTACCGAAAAACTGAACGAGCAAGTCCCGGAAAAAAGTAGGATCAGCATCAATACCGAATAATGGTAGAATCCGGGCCAGTACCGGGATTAGGTAGAATCCGTATGAGTACCCAAAAAGTGACCAGGCGAGTCCCAGAAAGGTTAGAATTACGTGAGTACCGAAAAATGGTAGAATCCGAGACAGTACCGGTATCAGGTAGAATCCGTGCGAGTACCCAAAAACTTACCGGGCGAATCCCGAAAAAGGTTAGAATCAACGTTAGTACCGAAAAATGGTAGAATCCGGGACTGTACCGGTATCAGGTAGAATCCGCGCGAGTATCGAAAAACTGACCGGGCGAGTCCCGAAAAATGGTAGGATCAGCTTCAGTACCGATAAATGGTAGAATCCGGGACAGTACCGGTATCAGGTAGAATCCGTGCGAGTACCCAAAAACTGACCGGGCGAGTCCCGAAAAAGGGTACAATCAGCGTCACTACCGAAAAATGGTATAATCCGGGACAGTACCGGTATCAAAAAGATTTTGTGCGAGTACCCAAAAACTGACCGGGCGAGTTGCGAAAAAAAGAAGAATCAACGTTAGTACCGAAAAAAGGTAGAATTCGGGACAGTACCGGTATCAGGTAGAATCCGTGCGAGTACCCGAAAACTGACCGGGTGAGTCCCGGAAAAGGGTAGAATCAGCGTCAGTACTGAAAAGTGGTAGAATCCGGGCCAATACGGGGATCAGGTAGAATCCGTGCGAGTACCCAAAAACTGATTGGGAGAGTCCCAAAAAAGGTAGAATCAGCGTCAGTACCGAAAAGTTGTAGAATCCTTGCGAGTACCCAAAATTTGACCTGGCGAGTCCCGGAAAATAGTAGAATCACCGTGAGTACCGAAAAATTGTAGAATCCGGGCCACTATCCGAATCAGGTAGAATTCGTGCGAGTACCGAAAAACTGAACGAGCAAGTCTCGGAAAAAAGTAGGATCAGCATCAATACCGAATAATGGTAGAATCCGGGCCATTACCGGGATTAGGTAGAATCCGTATGAGTACCCAAAAAGTGACCAGGCGAGTCCCAGAAAGGTTAGAATTACGTGAGTACCGAAAAATGGTAGAATCCGGGACAGTACCGGTATCAGGTAGAATCCGTGCGACTACCCAAAAACTGACCGGGCGAATCCCGAAAAAGGTTAGAATCAACGTTAGTACCGAAAAATGGTAGAATCCGGGACTGTACCGGTATCAGGTAGAATCCGCGCGAGTATCGAGAAACTGACCTGGCGAGTCCCGAAAAATGGTAGGATCAGCTTCAGTACCGATAAATGGTAGAATCCGGGACAGTACCGGTATCAGGTAGAATCCGTGCGAGTACCCAAAAACTGACCGGGCGAGTCCCGAAAAAGGGTACAATCAGCGTCAGTACCGAAAAATGGTATAATCCGGGACAATACCGGTATCAAAAAGATTTTGTGCGAGTACCCAAAAACTGACCGGGCGAGTCGCGAAAAAAAGAAGAATCAACGTTAGTACCGAAAAAAGGTAGAATTCGGGACAGTACCGGTATCAGGTAGAATCCGTGCGAGTACCCGAAAACTGACCGGGTGAGTCCCGGAAAAGGGTAGAATCAGCGTCAGTACTAAAAAGTGGTAGAATCCGGGCCATAACGGGAATCAGGTAGAATCGTGCGAGTACCCAAAAACTGATTGGGAGAGTCCCAAAAAAGGGTAGAATCAGCGTCAGTACCGAAAAGTTGTAGAATCCTTGCGAGTACCCAAAATTTGACCTGGCGAATCCCGGAAAATAGTAGAATCACCGTGAGTACTGAAAAATTGTAGAATCCGGGCCACTATCCGAATCAGGTAGAATTCGTGCGAGTACCGAAAAACTGAACGAGCAAGTCCCGAAAAAAAGTAGGATCAGCATCAATACCGAATAATGGAAGAATCCGGGCCAGTACCGGGATTAGGTAGAATCCGTATGAGTACCCAAAAAGTGACCAGGCGAGTCCCAGAAAGGTTAGAATTACGTGAGTACCGAAAAATGGTAGAATCCGGGACAGTACCGGTATCAGGTAAAATCCGTGCGAGTACCCAAAAACTGACCTGGCGAATCCCGAAAAAGGTTAGAATGAACGTTAGTACCGAAAAATGGTAGAATCCGGGACTGTACCGGTATAAGGTAGAATCCGCGCGAGTATCGACAAACTGACCGGGCGAGTCCCGAAAAATGGTAGGATCAGCTTCAGTACCGATAAATGGTAGAATCCGGGACAGTACCGGTATCAAAAAGATTTTGTGCGAGTACCCAAAAACTGACCGGGCGAGTCGCGAAAAAGAGAAGAATCAACGTCAGTACCGAAAAAAGATAGAATCCGGGCCAATACCGGGATCAGGTAGAATCCGTGCGAGTACCCAAAAACTAATTGGGAGAGTCCCAAAAAAGAGTAGAATCAGCGTCAGTACCGAAAAGTTGTACAATCCTTGCGAGTACCCAAAAACTGACCTGGCGAGTCCCGGAAAATAGTAGAATCACCGTGAGTACCGAAAAATTGTAGAATCCGGCCACTACCCGAATCAGGTAGAATTCGTGCGAGTACCGAAAAACTGAACGGGCGAGTCCCGGAAAACAGTAGGATCAGCATCAATACCGAATAATGGTAGAATCCGGGCCAATACCGGGATTCGATAGAATCCGTACGAGTAACTCTAAAGTGACCGGGCGAGTCCCGGAAAGGTTTGAATCACGTCAGTACCGAAAAATTGTAGAATCTAGGACAGTACCGGTATCTGGTAGAATCCGTGCGAGTACCCAAAAACTGACCGGGCGAATCCCGAAAAAGGTTAGAATCAAAGTTAGTACCGAAAAATGGTAGAATCCGAGACAGTACCGGTATCAGGTAGAATCCGCGCGAGTATCGAAAAACTGACCGGGCGAGTCCCGGAAAATGGTAGGATCAGCTTCAGTACCGATAAATGGTAGAATCCTTGCGAGTACCCAAAAACTGACATGGCGAGTCCCGGCAAAGGGTTAAATCAGCGTCAGTATCGAAAAATTATAGAATCCTGGCCAATACCGGGATCAGGTAGAATCCGTGCGAGTACCCAAAATTTACCGGACGAGTACTGAAAAAAGGTACAATCAGCGTCAGTACCGAAAAATGGTAGAATCCGGGATAGTACCGGTATCAGAAAGATTCTGTGCGAGCACCCAAAAACTGACCGGGCGAGTCGCGAAAAAGAGAAGAATCAGCGTCAGTACCGGAAAAAAGGTAGAATTCGGGACAGTACCGGTATCAGGTAGAATCCGTGCGAGTACGCAAAAACTGACTGGACAAGTCCCAGAAAAAGGGTAGAATCAGCGTCAGTACCCGAAAAATGGTAGAATCCGGGCCAGTACCGGGATCAAGTACAATCCGTGCGAGTACCCAAAAACTGACTGGCCAAGTCCCAGAAAAGGGTAGAATCAGCGTTAGTACCGAAAAATTGTAGAATCCTTGCGAGTACCCAAAAACTGACCGGGCGAGTCGCGGAAAAGGCTAGGATCAGCATCAGTACCGAAAAATGGTACAATCCGGGCAAGTACGCGGGATTAGGTAGAATCCGTGCGAGTATCGAAAAACTGACCGGGCGAGTCCCGAAAAAGGCTAGGATCAGCATCAGTACCGAAAAATGTTAGAATCCGAGCTAGTACTGGGATCATGTAGAATCCGTGCGAGTATCGAAAAACTGTCTGGGCGAGACCGGGAAAAGGGTAGGATCAGCATCAGGACCGAAAAATGGTAGAATCTGGGCCAGTACCGGGATTAGGAAGAATCCGTGCGAGTACCGAAAAAAAAAATCGGGCGAGTCCGGGAAAAGGGTAGGATCAGCATCAGTACCGAAAAATGGTATAATCTGGGCAGTACTGGGATCAGGTAGAATCCGTGCGTGTATCGCAAAACTGACCGGGCGAGTCCCGGAAAAGGGTAGGATCAGCTTCAGTACCGAAAAATGGTAGAATCTGGGCCACTACCGGGATCATGTAGAATCCGTGCGAGTATCGAAAAACTGACCGAGCGAGTCCGGGAAAAGGGTAATATCAGCATCAGTACCGAAAAATGGTAGAATCTGGGCAGTACCGGGATCAGGTAGAATCTATGCGAGTATCGAAAAATTGACCGGGCGAATCACGGAAAAGGGTAGGATCAGCATCAGTACCGAAAAATGGTAGAATCCGGGCCAGTACCGGGATCAGGTAGAATCCGTGCGCATACCGAAAAACAGATCGGGCGAGTCCCGGAAAAGGGTAGGATCAGTATCAGTACCGAAAAATGGTAGAATCCGAGCCAGTACCAGGATCAGATAGAATTTGTGCGAGTATCGAAAAAATGACCGGGCGAGTCCCGAAAAAGGGTAGGATCAGCATCAGTACCGAAAATGGTAGGATCCGAGCCAGTACCGGGATCAGGTAGAATCCGTGCGAGTACCCAAAAACTGACCGGGCGAGTCCCGGAAAAGGGTAGGATCAACATCAGTACAGAAAAACGGTAGAATCCGGGCCTGTACCGGGATCAGGTAGAATCCGTGCGAGCACCAAAAAACTGACTGGTCGAGTCCCGGAAAAGGGTAGGATTAGCTTTAGTTCCGAAAAATGGTAGAATCCAAGCTAGTACCGGGATCTGGCACAATCCGTGGGAGTACCCAAAAATTTACCGGGCGAGTCCGGGAAAAGGATAGGATCAACATCAGTACCGTAAAATGGTAGAATCTGCGCTAGTACCGGGATTAGGTAGAATCCGTGCGAGTATCGAAAAACTGATCGGGCGAGTCCTGGAAAATGGTAGGATCAGCATCAGTACCGAAAAATGGTAGAATCTGTGCCAGTACCAGGATCAAATAGAATTGGTGCGAATATCGAAAAAATGACCGGTCGGGTCCCGGAAAAGGGTAGGATCACAAGCAGTATCGAAAAATGGTAGAATCTGGGCTAGTACCAGGATCAGGTAGAATCCGTGTGAGTACCGAAAAACAGACCGGGCGAGTCCCGGAAAAGGGTAGAATCAACGTCAGTACCGAAAAATGGTTGAATCCGGGCCAGTACCAAGATCAGATAGAATCTGTGCCAGTATCGAAAAACTGATCGGGCGAGTCTCGGAAAAGGGTAGGATCAGCTTCATTACCGAAAAATGGTAGAATCCGAGCCAGTACCGGGATCATGTAGAATCCGTGCGAGTATCGAAAAACTGTTTGGGGCGATTCCGGGAAAATGGTAGGATCAGCATCAGTACCGAAAAATGGTAGAATCCGGGCCAGTACCGGGATCAGGTAGAATCCGTGCGAGTACCGAAACACAGACCGGGCGAGTCCGGGAAAAGGGTAGGATCAGCATCAGTACCGACAAATGGTAGAATCTGGGTAGTACCGGGATTAGGTAGAATCCGTGCGAGCATCGAAAAATTGACCGGGCGAGTCACGGAAAAGGTTAGGATCAGCATCAGTATCGAAAAATGGTAGAATCCGGGCCAGTACATAGATCAGGGAGAATCCGTGCGCATATCGAAAAACTGATCGGGCGAGTCCCGGAAAAAGGTAGGATCAGAATCAGTACCGAAAATGGTAGAATCCGGGCCAGTACCAGGATCAGATAGAATTTGTACGAGTATCGAAAAATTGACAGGGCGAGTCCCGAAAAAGGGTAGTATCAGCATGAGAACCGAAAACTGGAAGAATTCGGGCAAGTACCGGGATCAGGTAGAATCCGTGCGAGCACCCAAACACTGACTGGTCGAGTCCCGGAAACGAGTAGGATCAGCATCAGTTCCGAAAAATGGTAGAATCTAAGCTAATACCAGGATCTGGCACAATCCATGGGCGTACCCAAAAATTTACCGGGCGAGTCCGGGAAAAGGGTAGGATCAGCATCAATACCGAAAAATGGTAGAATCCGATCCAGTACAGGGATCAGGTAGAATCCTTGCGCATATCGAAAAACTGATCGGGCGAGTCCCAGAAAAGGGTAAGATCAGCATCACTACCGAAAAATGGTAGAATCCGGGCCAGTACCGGGATCAGGTAGAATCCATGCGAGTACCCAAAAACTGACCGTGCGAGTCTCGGAAAAGGGTAGGATCAGCATCAGTACTGAAAAATGGTAGAATCCGGGCAGTAACGGGATCAGGTAGAATCCATACGAGTATCGAAAAACTGACTGGTCGAGTCCCGGAAGAGGCTAGGATCAGCATCAGTACCGAAAAATGGTAGAATTCGGGCCAGTAACGGGATCAGGTAGAATCCGTGCGAGTATCGAAAAACTGACCGGGCGAGTCTCAGAAAAGGCTAGGATCAGCATTAGTACCGAAAAATGGTAGAATCCGGGCAGTACCGGGATCAGGTAGAATCCGTCCGAGTTTCGAAAAACTGACCGGGGCGAGTCTCGGAAAATGCTAGGATCAGCATCTGTACCGAAAAATTGTAGAATCCGGGCCAATATGGGGATCATGTAGAATCCGTACGAGTATCGAAAAACTGACCGGTCGTGTCTCGGAAAAGACTAGGATCAGCATCAGTACCGAAAAATGGTAGAATTCGGCCCAGTAACGGGATCAGGTAGAATCCGTGCGAGTAACGAAAAACTGACCGGGTGAGTCTCGGAAAAGGCTAGGATTAGCATCACTACCGAAAAATAGTAGAATCCGGGCAGTATCGGGATCAGGTAGAATTCGTGCGAGTATCGAAAAACTGACCGGGCGAGTCCCGGAAAAGGCTAGGATCAGCATCAGTACCGAAAAATGTTAAAATTCGGGCAGTACCGGGATCAGGTAGAATCCGTGCGAGTATCGAAAAACTGACCGGGCGAGTCCAGGAAAAGGCGAGGATCAGCATCTGTACCGAAAAATTGTAGAATCCGAGCAAGTATCGGGATCACGTAGAATCCGTGCGAGTATCGAAAAATAGACCGGGTGAGTCCCGGAAAAGGCTAGGATCAGCATCTGTACCGAAAAATTGTAGAATCCGGGCAAGTATCGGGATCACGTAGAATCCGTGCGAGTATCGAAAAATAGACCGGGTGAGTCCCGGAAAAGGCTAGGATCACCATCAGTACCGAAAATGTATAATCCTGGCCATTACCGGGATCGAGTATAATCCGTGCGAGTATCGAAAAACTGGCCGGGCGAGTCCCGGAAAAGGATAGGATCAGCATCAGTACCGAAAAATGGTAGAATCCGGGCAGTACCAGGATCAGGTAGAATCCGTCCGAATATCGAAAAACTGACCGGGCGAGTCCCGGAAAAGGCTAGGATCAGCATCAATACCGAAAAATGTTAAAATCCGAGCAGTACGGGATCAGGTAGAATCCGTGCGAGTATCGAAAAACTGACCGGGCGAGTCCAGGAAAAGGCGAGGATCAGCATCTGTACCGAAAAATTGTAGAATCCGGGCAAGTATCGGGATCACGTAGAATCCGTGCGAGTATCGAAAAATAGACCGGGTGAGTCCCGGAAAAGGCTAGGATCAGCATCTGTACCGAAAAATTGTTATAATCCTGGCCAGTACCGGGATCAGGTAGAATCCGTGCGAGTATCGAAAAACTGACCGGGCGGGTCCCGGAAAAAGCTAGGATCAGCATCAGTACCGAAAAATGGTATAATCCTGGCCAGTACCGGATCAGGTAGAATCCGTGCGAGTATCGAAAAACTGACCGGGCGGGTCCCGGGAAAAGGCTAGGATCAGCATCAGTACCGAAAAATGGTATAATCCTGGCGCAGTACCGGGATCAGGTAGAATCCGTGCGAGTATCGAAAAACTGACCGGGCGGGTCCCGGAAAAGGCTAGGATCAGCATCAGTACCGAAAAATGGTATTAATCCTGGCCAGTTACCGGGATCAGGTAGAATCCGTGCGAGTATCGAAAAACTGACCGGGCGGGTCCCGGAAAAGGCTAGGATCAGCATCAGTACCGAAAAATGGTATAATCCTGGCCAGTACCGGGATCAGTAGAATCCGTGCGAGTATCGAAAAACTGACCGGGCGGGTCCCGGAAAAGGCTAGGATCAGCATCAAGTACCGAAAAATGGTATAATCCTGGCCAGTACCGGGATCAGGTAGAATCCGTGCGAGTATCGAAAAACTGAACCGGAGCGGGTCCCGGAAAAGGCTAGGATCAGCATCAGTACGAAAATGTATAATCCTGGCCAGTACCAGGATCAGGTAAATCCGTGCGAGTATCGAAAAACTGACCGGGGCGGTCCCGGAAAAGGCTAGGATCAGCATCAGTACCAAAAACTGGTATAATCCTGGCCAGTACCGGGATCAGGTAGAATCCGTGCGAGTATCGAAAAACTGACCGGGCGGGTCCCGGAAAAGGCTAGGATCAGCAATCAGTACCGAAAAATGGTATAATCCTAGGCCAGTACCGGGATAGGTAGAATCCGTGCGAGTATCGAAAAACTGACCGGGCGGGTCCGGAAAAAGGCTAGGATCAGCATCAGTACCGAAAAATGGTATAATCCTGGCCAGTACCGGGATCAGGTTAGTAAATCCGTGCGAGTATCGAAAAACTGGGCCGGGCGGGTCTCGGAAAAGCTAGGATCAGCATCAGTACCGAAAAATGGTATAATCCTGGCCAGTACCGGGATCAGGTAGAATCCGTGCGAGTATCGAAAAACTGGCCGGGCGAGTCCCGGAAAAGGATAGGATCAGCATCAGTACCGAAAAATGGTATAAAGCCTGGCCAGTACCGGGATCAGGTAGAATCCGTGCGAGTATCGAAAACTGACCGGGCGGGTCCCGGAAAAAAGCTAGGATCAGCATCAGTACCGAAAAATGGTATAATCCTGGCCAGTACCGGGATCAGGTAGAATCCGTGCGAGTATCGAAAACTGACCGGGCGGGTCCCGGAAAAGGCTAGGATCAGCATCAGTACCGAAAAATGGTATAATCCTGGCCAGTACCGGGATCAGGTAGAATCCGTGCGAGTATCGAAAAACTGACCGGGCGGGTCCCGGAAAAGGCTAGGATCAGCATCAGTACCGAAAAATGGTATAATCCTGGCAGTACCGGGATCAGGTAGAATCCGTGCGAGTATCGAAAAACTGACCGGGCGGGTCCCGGAAAAGGCTAGGATCAGCATCAATACCGAAAAATGGTATAATCCGGGCCAGTACCGGGATCAGGTAGAATCCGTGCGAGTATCGAAAAACTGACCGGGCGGGTCCCGGAAAAGGCTAGGATCAGCATCAGTACCGAAAAATTGTATAATCCAGGCAGTACCGGGATCAGGTAGAATCCGTGCGAGTATCGAAAAACTGACCGGGCGGGTCCCGGAAAAGGCTAGGATCAGCATCAGTACCGAAAAATGGTATAATCCTGGCCAGTACCGGGATCAGGTAGAATCCGTGCGAGTATCGAAAAACTGACCGGGCGGGTCCCGGAAAAAGGCTAGGATCAGCATCAGTACCGAAAAATGGTATAATCCTGGCCAGTACCGGGATCAGGTAGAATCCGTGCGAGTATCGAAAAACTGACCGGGCGGGTCCGGAAAAGGCTAGGATCAGCATCAGTACCGAAAAATGGTATAATCCTGGCCAGTACCGGGATCAGGTAGAATCCGTGCGAGTATCGAAAAACTGACCGGGCGGGTCCCGGAAAAAGCTAGGATCAGCATCAGTACCGAAAAATTGGTATAATCCTGGCAGTACCGGGAATCAGTAGAATCCGTGCGAGTATCGAAAAACTGACCGGGCGGTCCCGGAAAAGGCTAGGATCAGCATCAGTACCGAAAAATGGTATAATCCTGGCCAGTACCGGGATCAGGTAGAATCCGTGCGAGTATCGAAAAACTGACCGGGCGGGTCCCGGAAAAGGCTAGGATCAGCATCAGTACCGAAAAATGGTATAATCCTGGCCAGTACCGGGATCAGGTAGAATCCGTGCGAGTATCGAAAAACTGACCGGGCGGGTCCCGGAAAAGCTAGGATCAGCATCAGTACCGAAAAATGGTATAATCCTGGCAGTACCGGGATCAGGTAGAATCCGTGCGAGTATCGAAAAACTGACCGGGCGGGTCCCGGAAAAGGCTAGGATCAGCATCAGTACCGAAAAATGGTATAATCCTGGCCAGTACCGGGATCAGGTAGAATCCGTGCGAGTATCGAAAAACTGACCGGGCGGGTCCCGGAAAAAGCTAGGATCAGCATCAGTACCGAAAAATGTATAATCCTGGCCAGTACCGGGATCAGGTAGAATCCGTGCGAGTATCGAAAAACTGACCGGGCGGGTCCCGGAAAAGGCTAGGATCAGCATCAGTACCGAAAAATGGTATAATCCTGGCCAGTACCGGGATCAGGTAGAATCCGTGCGAGTATCGAAAAACTGACCGGGCGGGTCCCGGAAAAAGGCTAGGATCAGCATCAGTACCGAAAAATGGTATAATCCTGGCCAGTACCGGGATCAGGTAGAATCCGTGCGAGTATCGAAAAACTGGCCGGGCGGGTCCCGGAAAAGGCTAGGATCAGCATCAGTACCGAAAAATGGTATAATCCTGGCCAGTACCGGGATCAGGTAGAATCCGTGCGAGTATCGAAAAACTGACCGGGCGGGTCCCGGAAAAGGCTAGGATCAGCATCAGTACCGAAAAATGGTATAATCCTGGCCAGTACCGGGATCAGGTAGAATCCGTGCGAGTATCGAAAAACTGACCGGGCGGGTCCCGGAAAAGGCTAGGATCAGCATCAGTACCGAAAAATGGTATAATCCTGGCCAGTACCGGGATCAGGTAGAATCCGTGCGAGTATCGAAAAACTGACCGGGCGGGTCTCGGAAAAAGCTAGGATCAGCATCAGTACCCAAAAACTGTATAATCCTGGCCAGTACCGGGATCAGGTAGAATCCGTGCGAGTATCGAAAAACTGACCGGGCGGGTCCCGGAAAAGGCTAGGATCAGCATCAGTACCGAAAAATGGTATAATCCTGGCCAGTACCGGGATCAGGTAGAATCCGTGCGAGTATCGAAAAACTGACCGGGCGGGTCCCGGAAAAGGCTAGGATCAGCATCAGTACCGAAAAATGGTATAATCCTGGCCAGTACCGGGATCAGGTAGAATCCGTGCGAGTATCGAAAAACTGACCGGGCGGGTCCCGGAAAAGGCTAGGATCAGCATCAGTACCGAAAAATGGTATAATCCTGGCCAGTACCGGGATCAGGTAGAATCCGTGCGAGTATCGAAAAACTGACCGGGCGGGTCCCGGAAAAGCTAGGATCAGCATCAGTACCGAAAAATGGTATAATCCTGGCCAGTACCGGGATCAGGTAGAATCCGTGCGAGTATCGAAAAACTGACCGGGCGGGTCCCGGAAAAGGCTAGGATCAGCATCAGTACCGAAAAATGGTATAATCCTGGCCAGTACCGGGATCAGGTAGAATCCGTGCGAGTATCGAAAAACTGACCGGGCGGGTCCCGGAAAAAGCTAGGATCAGCATCAGTACCGAAAAATGGTATAATCCTGGCCAGTACCGGGATCAGGTAGAATCCGTGCGAGTATCGAAAAACTGACCGGGCGGGTCCCGGAAAAGGCTAGGATCAGCATCAGTACCGAAAAATGGTATAATCCTGGCCAGTACCGGGATCAGGTAGAATCCGTGCGAGTATCGAAAAACTGACCGGGCGGGTCCCGGAAAAAGATAGGATCAGCATCAGTACCGAAAATGGTATAATCCTGGCCAGTACCGGGATCAGGTAGAATCCGTGCGAGTATCGAAAAACTGACCGGGCGGGTCCCGGAAAAGGCTAGGATCAGCATCAGTACCGAAAAATGGTATAATCCTGGCCAGTACCGGGATCAGGTAGAATCCGTGCGAGTATCGAAAAACTGACCGGGCGGGTCCCGGAAAAAGGCTAGGATCAGCATCAGTACCGAAAAATGGTATAATCCTGGCCAGTACCGGGATCAGGTAGAATCCGTGCGAGTATCGAAAAACTGACCGGGCGGGTCCCGGAAAAAGGCTAGGATCAGCATCAGTACCGAAAAATGGTATAATCCTGGCCAGTACCGGGATCAGGTAGAATCCGTGCGAGTATCGAAAAACTGACCGGGCGGGTCCCGGAAAAGGCTAGGATCAGCATCAGTACCGAAAAATGGTATAATCCTGGCCAGTACCGGGATCAGGTAGAATCCGTGCGAGTATCGAAAAACTGACCGGGCGGGTCTCGGAAAAAGCTAGGATCAGCATCAGTACCGAAAAATGGTATAATCCTGGCCAGTACCGGGATCAGGTAGAATCCGTGCGAGTATCGAAAAACTGACCGGGCGGGTCCCGGAAAAGGCTAGGATCAGCATCAGTACCGAAAAATGGTATAATCCTGGCCAGTACCGGGATCAGGTAGAATCCGTGCGAGTATCGAAAAACTGACCGGGCGGGTCCCGGAAAAGGCTAGGATCAGCATCAGTACCGAAAAATGGTATAATCCTGGCCAGTACCGGGATCAGGTAGAATCCGTGCGAGTATCGAAAAACTGACCGGGCGGGTCCCGGAAAAGGCTAGGATCAGCATCAGTACCGAAAAATGGTATAATCCTGGCCAGTACCGGGATCAGGTAGAATCCGTGCGAGTATCGAAAAACTGACCGGGCGGGTCCCGGAAAAGCTAGGATCAGCATCAGTACCGAAAAATGGTATAATCCTGGCCAGTACCGGGATCAGGTAGAATCCGTGCGAGTATCGAAAAACTGACCGGGCGGGTCCGGAAAAAGGCTAGGATCAGCATCAGTACCGAAAAATGGTATAATCCTGGCCAGTACCGGGATCAGGTAGAATCCGTGCGAGTATCGAAAAACTGACCGGGCGGGTCCCGGAAAAGGCTAGGATCAGCATCAGTACCGAAAAATGGTATAATCCTGGCCAGTACCGGGATCAGGTAGAATCCGTGCGAGTATCGAAAAACTGACCGGGCGGGTCCTCGGAAAAAGCTAGGATCAGCATCAGTACCGAAAAATGGTATAATCCTGGCCAGTACCGGGATCAGGTAGAATCCGTGCGAGTATCGAAAAACTGACCGGGCGGGTCCCGGAAAAGGCTAGGATCAGCATCAGTACCGAAAAATGGTATAATCCTGGCCAGTACCGGGATCAGGTAGAATCCGTGCGAGTATCGAAAAACTGACCGGGCGGGTCCCGGAAAAGGCTAGGATCAGCATCAGTACCGAAAAATGGTATAATCCTGGCCAGTACCGGGATCAGGTAGAATCCGTGCGAGTATCGAAAAACTGACCGGGCGGGTCTCGGAAAAAGCTAGGATCAGCATCAGTACCGAAAAATGGTATAATCCTGGCCAGTACCGGGATCAGGTAGAATCCGTGCGAGTATCGAAAAACTGACCGGGCGGGTCCCGGAAAAGGCTAGGATCAGCATCAGTACCGAAAAATGGTATAATCCTGGCCAGTACCGGGATCAGGTAGAATCCGTGCGAGTATCGAAAAACTGACCGGGCGGGTCCCGGAAAAGGCTAGGATCAGCATCAGTACCGAAAAATGGTATAATCCTGGCCAGTACCGGGATCAGGTAGAATCCGTGCGAGTATCGAAAAACTGACCGGGCGGGTCTCGGAAAAAGCTAGGATCAGCATCAGTACCGAAAAATGGTATAATCCTGGCCAGTACCGGGATCAGGTAGAATCCGTGCGAGTATCGAAAAACTGACCGGGCGGGTCCCGGAAAAGGCTAGGATCAGCATCAGTACCGAAAAATGGTATAATCCTGGCCAGTACCGGGATCAGGTAGAATCCGTGCGAGTATCGAAAAACTGACCGGGCGGGTCCCGGAAAAGGCTAGGATCAGCATCAGTACCGAAAAATGGTATAATCCTGGCCAGTACCGGGATCAGGTAGAATCCGTGCGAGTATCGAAAAACTGACCGGGCGGGTCCCGGAAAAGGCTAGGATCAGCATCAGTACCGAAAAATGGTATAATCCTGGCCAGTACCGGGATCAGGTAGAATCCGTGCGAGTATCGAAAAACTGACCGGGCGGGTCCCGGAAAAGGCTAGGATCAGCATCAGTACCGAAAAATGGTATAATCCTGGCCAGTACCGGGATCAGTAGAATCCGTGCGAGTATCGAAAAACTGACCGGGCGGGTCCCGGAAAAGGCTAGGATCAGCATCAGTACCGAAAAATGGTATAATCCTGGCCAGTACCGGGATCAGGTAGAATCCGTGCGAGTATCGAAAAACTGACCGGGCGGGTCCCGGAAAAGGCTAGGATCAGCATCAGTACCGAAAAATGGTATAATCCTGGCCAGTACCGGGATCAGGTAGAATCCGTGCGAGTATCGAAAAACTGACCGGGCGGGTCCCGGAAAAGGCTAGGATCAGCATCAGTACCGAAAAATGGTATAATCCTGGCCAGTACCGGGATCAGGTAGAATCCGTGCGAGTATCGAAAAACTGACCGGGCGGGTCCCGGAAAAGGCTAGGATCAGCATCAGTACCGAAAAATGGTATAATCCTGGCCAGTACCGGGATCAGGTAGAATCCGTGCGAGTATCGAAAAACTGACCGGGCGGGTCCCGGAAAAGGCTAGGATCAGCATCAGTACCGAAAAATGGTATAATCCTGGCCAGTACCGGGATCAGGTAGAATCCGTGCGAGTATCGAAAAACTGACCGGGCGGGTCCCGGAAAAGCTAGGATCAGCATCAGTACCGAAAAATGGTATAATCCTGGCCAGTACCGGGATCAGGTAGAATCCGTGCGAGTATCGAAAAACTGACCGGGCGGGTCCCGGAAAAGGCTAGGATCAGCATCAGTACCGAAAAATGGTATAATCCTGGCCAGTACCGGGATCAGGTAGAATCCGTGCGAGTATCGAAAAACTGACCGGGCGGGTCTCGGAAAAGCTAGGATCAGCATCAGTACCGAAAAATGGTATAATCCTGGCCAGTACCGGGATCAGGTAGAATCCGTGCGAGTATCGAAAAACTGACCGGGCGGGTCCCGGAAAAGGCTAGGATCAGCATCAGTACCGAAAAATGGTATAATCCTGGCCAGTACCGGGATCAGGTAGAATCCGTGCGAGTATCGAAAAACTGACCGGCGGGTCCCGGAAAAGGCTAGGATCAGCATCAGTACCGAAAAATGGTATAATCCTGGCCAGTACCGGGATCAGGTAGAATCCGTGCGAGTATCGAAAAACTGACCGGGCGGGTCCGGAAAAAGCTAGGATCAGCATCAGTACCGAAAAATGGTATAATCCTGGCCAGTACCGGGATCAGGTAGAATCCGTGCGAGTATCGAAAAACTGACCGGGCGGGTCCCGGAAAAGGCTAGGATCAGCATCAGTACCGAAAAATGGTATAATCCTGGCCAGTACCGGGATCAGGTAGAATCCGTGCGAGTATCGAAAAACTGACCGGGCGGGTCCCGGAAAAGCTAGGATCAGCATCAGTACCGAAAAATGGTATAATCCTGGCCAGTACCGGGATCAGGTAGAATCCGTGCGAGTATCGAAAAACTGACCGGGCGGGTCCCGGAAAAGGCTAGGATCAGCATCAGTACCGAAAAATGGTATAATCCTGGCCAGTACCGGGATCAGGTAGAATCCGTGCGAGTATCGAAAAACTGACCGGGCGGGTCTCGGAAAAAGCTAGGATCAGCATCAGTACCGAAAAATGGTATAATCCTGGCCAGTACCGGGATCAGGTAGAATCCGTGCGAGTATCGAAAAACTGACCGGGCGGGTCCCGGAAAAGGCTAGGATCAGCATCAGTACCGAAAAATGGTATAATCCTGGCCAGTACCGGGATCAGGTAGAATCCGTGCGAGTATCGAAAAACTGACCGGGCGGGTCCCGGAAAAGGCTAGGATCAGCATCAGTACCGAAAAATGGTATAATCCTGGCCAGTACCGGGATCAGGTAGAATCCGTGCGAGTATCGAAAAACTGACCGGGCGGGTCCCGGAAAAGGCTAGGATCAGCATCAGTACCGAAAAATGGTATAATCCTGGCCAGTACCGGGATCAGGTAGAATCCGTGCGAGTATCGAAAAACTGACCGGGCGGGTCCCGGAAAAAGCTAGGATCAGCATCAGTACCGAAAAATGGTATAATCCTGGCCAGTACCGGGATCAGGTAGAATCCGTGCGAGTATCGAAAAACTGACCGGGCGGGTTCCCGGAAAAAGCTAGGATCAGCATCAGTACCGAAAAATGGTATAATCCTGGCCAGTACCGGGATCAGGTAGAATCCGTGCGAGTATCGAAAAACTGACCGGGCGGGTCCCGGAAAAGGCTAGGATCAGCATCAGTACCGAAAAATGGTATAATCCTGGCCAGTACCGGGATCAGGTAGAATCCGTGCGAGTATCGAAAAACTGACCGGGCGGGTCCCGGAAAAAGGCTAGGATCAGCATCAGTACCGAAAAATGGTATAATCCTGGCCAGTACCGGGATCAGGTAGAATCCGTGCGAGTATCGAAAAACTGACCGGGCGGGTCCCGGAAAAGGCTAGGATCAGCATCAGTACCGAAAAATGGTATAATCCTGGCCAGTACCGGGATCAGGTAGAATCCGTGCGAGTATCGAAAAACTGACCGGGCGGGTCCCGGAAAAGGCTAGGATCAGCATCAGTACCGAAAAATGGTATAATCCTGGCCAGTACCGGGATCAGGTAGAATCCGTGCGAGTATCGAAAAACTGACCGGGCGGGTCCCGGAAAAAGCTAGGATCAGCATCAGTACCGAAAAATGGTATAATCCTGGCCAGTACCGGGATCAGGTAGAATCCGTGCGAGTATCGAAAAACTGACCGGGCGGGTCCGGAAAAAGCTAGATCAGCATCAGTACCGAAAAATTGGTATAATCCTGGCCAGTACCGGGATCAGGTAGAATCCGTGCGAGTATCGAAAAACTGACCGGGCGGGTCCCGGAAAAGGCTAGGATCAGCATCAGTACCGAAAAATGGTATAATCCTGGCCAGTACCGGGATCAGGTAGAATCCGTGCGAGTATCGAAAAACTGACCGGGCGGGTCCCGGAAAAGGCTAGGATCAGCATCAGTACCGAAAAATGGTATAATCCTGGCCAGTACCGGGATCAGGTAGAATCCGTGCGAGTATCGAAAAACTGACCGGGCGGGTCTCGGAAAAAGCTAGGATCAGCATCAGTACCGAAAAACTGTATAATCCTGGCCAGTACCGGGATCAGGTAGAATCCGTGCGAGTATCGAAAAACTGACCGGGCGGGTCTCGGAAAAAGCTAGGATCAGCATCAGTACCGAAAAATGGTATAATCCTGGCCAGTACCGGGATCAGGTAGAATCCGTGCGAGTATCGAAAAACTGACCGGGCGGGTCCCGGAAAAGGATAGGATCAGCATCAGTACCGAAAAATGGTATAATCCTGGCCAGTACCGGGATCAGGTAGAATCCGTGCGAGTATCGAAAACTGACCGGGCGGGTCCCGGAAAAAGCTAGGATCAGCATCAGTACCGAAAAATGGTATAATCCTGGCCAGTACCGGGATCAGGTAGAATCCGTGCGAGTATCGAAAAACTGACCGGGCGGGTCCCGGAAAAAGGCTAGGATCAGCATCAGTACCGAAAAATGGTATAATCCTGGCCAGTACCGGGATCAGGTAGAATCCGTGCGAGTATCGAAAAACTGACCGGGCGGTCCCGGAAAAGGCTAGGATCAGCATCAGTACCGAAAAATGGTATAATCCTGGCCAGTACCGGGATCAGGTAGAATCCGTGCGAGTATCGAAAAACTGACCGGGCGGGTCCCGGAAAAAGCTAGGATCAGCATCAGTACCGAAAAATGGTATAATCCTGGCCAGTACCGGGATCAGGTAGAATCCGTGCGAGTATCGAAAAACTGACCGGGCGGGTCCCGGAAAAGGCTAGGATCAGCATCAGTACCGAAAAATGGTATAATCCTGGCCAGTACCGGGATCAGGTAGAATCCGTGCGAGTATCGAAAAACTGACCGGGCGGGTCCCGGAAAAAGCTAGGATCAGCATCAGTACCGAAAAATGGTATAATCCTGGCCAGTACCGGGATCAGGTAGAATCCGTGCGAGTATCGAAAAACTGACCGGGCGGGTCCCGGAAAAGGCTAGGATCAGCATCAGTACCGAAAAATGGTATAATCCTGGCCAGTACCGGGATCAGGTAGAATCCGTGCGAGTATCGAAAAACTGACCGGGCGGGTCCCGGAAAAGCTAGGATCAGCATCAGTACCGAAAAATGGTATAATCCTGGCCAGTACCGGGATCAGGTAGAATCCGTGCGAGTATCGAAAAACTGACCGGGCGGGTCCCGGAAAAGGCTAGGATCAGCATCAGTACCGAAAAATGGTATAATCCTGGCCAGTACCGGGATCAGGTAGAATCCGTGCGAGTATCGAAAAACTGACCGGGCGGGTCCCGGAAAAGGCTAGGATCAGCATCAGTACCGAAAAATGGTATAATCCTGGCCAGTACCGGGATCAGGTAGAATCCGTGCGAGTATCGAAAAACTGACCGGGCGGGTCCCGGAAAAGGCTAGGATCAGCATCAGTACCGAAAAATGGTATAATCCTGGCCAGTACCGGGATCAGGTAGAATCCGTGCGAGTATCGAAAAACTGACCGGGCGGGTCCCGGAAAAGGCTAGGATCAGCATCAGTACCGAAAAATGGTATAATCCTGGCCAGTACCGGGATCAGGTAGAATCCGTGCGAGTATCGAAAAACTGACCGGGCGGGTCCCGGAAAAGGCTAGGATCAGCATCAGTACCGAAAAATGGTATAATCCTGGCCAGTACCGGGATCAGGTAGAATCCGTGCGAGTATCGAAAAACTGACCGGGCGGGTCTCGGAAAAAGCTAGGATCAGCATCAGTACCGAAAATGGTATAATCCTGGCCAGTACCGGATCAGGTAGAATCCGTGCGAGTATCGAAAAACTGACCGGGCGGGTCCCGGAAAAGGCTAGGATCAGCATCAGTACCGAAAAAATGGTATAATCCTGGCCAGTACCGGGATCAGGTAGAATCCGTGCGAGTATCGAAAAACTGACCGGGCGGGTCCCGGAAAAGCTAGGATCAGCATCAGTACCGAAAAATGTATAATCCTGGCCAGTACCGGGATCAGGTAGAATCCGTGCGAGTATCGAAAAACTGACCGGGCGGGTCCCGGAAAAGGCTAGGATCAGCATCAGTACCGAAAATGGTATAATCCTGGCCAGTACCGGGATCAGGTAGAATCCGTGCGAGTATCGAAAAACTGACCGGGCGGGTCCCGGAAAAGGCTAGGATCAGCATCAGTACCGAAAAATGGTATAATCCTGGCCAGTACCGGGATCAGGTAGAATCCGTGCGAGTATCGAAAAACTGACCGGGCGGGTCCCGGAAAAGGCTAGGATCAGCATCAGTACCGAAAAATGGTATAATCCTGGCCAGTACCGGGATCAGGTAGAATCCGTGCGAGTATCGAAAAACTGACCGGGCGGGTCTCGGAAAAAGCTAGGATCAGCATCAGTACCGAAAAATGGTATAATCCTGGCCAGTACCGGGATCAGGTAGAATCCGTGCGAGTATCGAAAAACTGACCGGGCGGGTCTCGGAAAAGGCTAGGATCAGCATCAGTACCGAAAAATGGTATAATCCTGGCCAGTACCGGGATCAGGTAGAATCCGTGCGAGTATCGAAAACTGACCGGGCGGGTCCCGGAAAAGGCTAGGATCAGCATCAGTACCGAAAAATGGTATAATCCTGGCCAGTACCGGATCAGGTAGAATCCGTGCGAGTATCGAAAAACTGACCGGGCGGGTCCCGGAAAAGGCTAGGATCAGCATCAGTACCGAAAAAATGGTATAATCCTGGCCAGTACCGGGATCAGGTAGAATCCGTGCGAGTATCGAAAAACTGACCGGGCGGGTCTCGGAAAAAGCTAGGATCAGCATCAGTACCGAAAAATGGTATAATCCTGGCCAGTACCGGGATCAGGTAGAATCCGTGCGAGTATCGAAAAACTGACCGGGCGGGTCCCGGAAAAGGCTAGGATCAGCATCAGTACCGAAAAATGGTATAATCCTGGCCAGTACCGGGATCAGGTAGAATCCGTGCGAGTATCGAAAAACTGACCGGGCGGGTCTCGGAAAAAGCTAGGATCAGCATCAGTACCGAAAAATGGTATAATCCTGGCCAGTACCGGGATCAGGTAGAATCCGTGCGAGTATCGAAAAACTGACCGGGCGGGTCCCGGAAAAGGCTAGGATCAGCATCAGTACCGAAAAATGGTATAATCCTGGCCAGTACCGGGATCAGGTAGAATCCGTGCGAGTATCGAAAAACTGACCGGGCGGGTCCCGGAAAAGGCTAGGATCAGCATCAGTACCGAAAAATGGTATAATCCTGGCCAGTACCGGGATCAGGTAGAATCCGTGCGAGTATCGAAAAACTGACCGGGCGGGTCCCGGAAAAGCTAGGATCAGCATCAGTACCGAAAAATGGTATAATCCTGGCCAGTACCGGGATCAGGTAGAATCCGTGCGAGTATCGAAAAACTGACCGGGCGGGTCTCGGAAAAAGCTAGGATCAGCATCAGTACCGAAAAATGGTATAATCCTGGCCAGTACCGGGATCAGGTAGAATCCGTGCGAGTATCGAAAAACTGACCGGGCGGGTCCCGGAAAAGGCTAGGATCAGCATCAGTACCGAAAAATGGTATAATCCTGGCCAGTACCGGGATCAGGTAGAATCCGTGCGAGTATCGAAAAACTGACCGGGCGGGTCCCGGAAAAGGCTAGGATCAGCATCAGTACCGAAAAATGGTATAATCCTGGCCAGTACCGGGATCAGGTAGAATCCGTGCGAGTATCGAAAAACTGACCGGGCGGGTCCCGGAAAAGGCTAGGATCAGCATCAGTACCGAAAAATGGTATAATCCTGGCCAGTACCGGGATCAGGTAGAATCCGTGCGAGTATCGAAAAACTGACCGGGCGGGTCCCGGAAAAGGCTAGGATCAGCATCAGTACCGAAAAATGGTATAATCCTGGCCAGTACCGGGATCAGGTAGAATCCGTGGCGAGTATA
>JBAPGN010000092.1:88858-146700 GCA_037355405.1 Vitis amurensis
ACATAAAAAACAAGATTTACACACAGAATCACTGGGCAATTTGTGAAAACAGAGTGTTAGCCAAGTCATGAATGACAGTTGCATACCACACAATTAGTACATAAGGCCAAAACAACTATAAATACCATATGGGTCCGTCCAAAACTATGAATATGTTTGGATGCATTTGAAAAAAAAAAGGGCAGATAGCTAGACTCATTCAATAAACTACATACACCATCTGGGTCATTAAAAAACATGAGCTCAAACACATTAATTTAACAACAAAAAAATATTAAATAAAATGAAAAAGGGCACTCAAGTGATGCTACGAGTGTCACTGACTGAAAGAGTTTCTTCAGTTCAAAACTCCCCAAAACTTCACTCCAGAAAATAGAAGTTGTCCTCTTCTCACCTGGGTTGAACTCTTGTTGCAAGTCAAGGAGTGTTGAGATAATCTTGGCTTCACTCTTCAGGCTCCTGAAGAATGGGACAGATGAGGGGGAGAGAAGAGGCACTTTGCATACTGGGTTTTTTACACAGATTATGAGACTGAGACAGACAGACATACCGACCCCGAGGGAGGGAGAGAGGGAGAGAGAGAGAGAGAGATTACCCCTTTTTCTTTCCACTTTTTACGCTGTAAATTATAGAGACTAATAATTAAAGTGCAAGCTTTTGCATGTTGGACTCCTGCATCTCTCTCACAATTTGAAATTTCTATTTTTTTAATAATATTATAAAAATAATCATTTCAAAAGACAAGAGAGGCGAACCCATACAAAGAGGTCGACTTGTTTGAATGGCCTTTTTCGCCATTTTCATATATCATCAAGCCCTGCTGTCAGACATGTTCGCCTCACCAACCGAACCAAATGTGATTTAACATTTAATATATATATTTTTAAATAAATTAATTTTAATTATATTAGGATGTATTTTTTAATAAATAAAATATAAAATAAATATAATTTGATAAATAAAATTTTCAATATTTCTAAATAAAAAGTATTAAATATATTTTTATTTTAATATTAATATGTTTTCTAACCCCATATATTATTCATCATCACGCTTGTATTAATTTCTTTCTTAAAATAACTTTAATGTATATATTATTGTTTTTATTATTTTTTAAAATTTTAACTAATTTTCAGTCATTGATATTTTAATTTTGTTAAAATATTCATCAATATTTTTATAAAATCCAACTACCGATATATTTCTAAAAATCAATTTTTTCATCTTTAGTTAGAGACATATCAGTCTGTAATAGAATATTAGTTGCAATTATGTTAAATATCCGCATAATATAAATTTTGAAATTGTAATGTTTCACTTGGCATAAAGGGAGAAAGTTCATGACATTTTATAAGTGTAAGTTCTTCTTAGTCTTATAAATATATTTTAAAATCATAAAAACCATTTTCAAGAACGAATGATATCTACACGATTTGATGCATATTGTTATAAATGGTATTAAAGTCGATTTATAACCTCAATATATAAATTTATTTAGTAATTTTAGAGCTCTCAAATGCTTGAATTTTTTTATTTTTTATAGTTTTGGGAAGACATCTCTTACGTACATTTTATCATCATTATTCATTTGAAAAACACATCCTTAAATTTTGTTTAAAGTTTGATTTAAAAATTCATAGTTCAATGGTCGAATGGGTAATTGGACGGTGATTACATTGATACCATTATAAATTTGTAATTTATATATCATTAAAAATAAAAATAATGATAAGGAATAAAAATATGTATAAATAATTAAAAATTTTAAACATATTTCACTATTTTATCATTATTAAGATCATGTAAGGCACTTGATCGTGCTGAGAACCAATCAATGTCCCCATCTCACTTTTCAACTTTCCTACCCGTCTTGAGTGATAAATTGGCCTATGGAATTAAATTCAGTTCCTAGTTTTTCCCGTAGCCTTAGGCAAGTCTAGGTTCCATGACTCCTTTTCTTGGAACAAGGCAAACCTGTGGAAAGGATAATAAAAAAAAATATAAAAATAAGTAAACATACCAATGAAGTTGAGAAATTCATAACTATTGGCACTTATATGAAAAATATATAGATTTGGAAACCATATAACATAAATATGGGTTTTACCTGTTAATAAGAAAAATATTATGGTTGCATGCACTATTTACTGTTCATATTTCTATTTCCAAAATTACCCTCTATTCTTTTTTTTTTTCTCTCCCTGCCACCGCCCCCTTCCGGGAAAATTCTGCCGCCGGCCCCCCTCTTCCTTTTCCGGGAAAATTCATCCTCGTTTGATTTCTGAGAAAATCCATGCAAAACCCCCAAGGAAAACAAAAAAAATTGCATTTTTTTTTTTGCTCCCCGTGTTTTCTGGATCTCCGCCCCCGCCCCCCTCCCCTCCATTCGTTTCCGGGAAAATTCATCCTCGTTTGATTTTCGATAAAATCCACCCCAAGGAAAACCAAAAAAATTACTTTTTCTTTTGCTCCCTGTGTTTTCCGGACCTGCCGCTGTCCCCCCCGGAAAATTCATCCTTGTTTGATTTCTGAGAAAATCCATGCAAACCCCCCATTCATTTTTCCGAGAAAATTCATCCTTGTTTGATTTCCGAGAAAATCCATGCAAAACCCCAAGGAAAACATAAAAAAATTGCTTTTTTTCCACCCCCATTCGTTTTCTATTTGATTTCTGAGAAAATCCATGCAAAACCCCAAGGAAAAAAAAAATTGCTTTTTTTCAGGCCCCCCATTCGATTTTCGGGAAAATTCATCCTCGTTTGATTTCCAAGAAAATCCATGCAAAATCCCTAACTTGGAAATCAAACGAGGATGGAAACAGAAACGAATGACCGGGGGGGCGGCGGCGGTGCAGCGGCAGAATTTGTCCAGAAAACGAAGGAGGGGAAACGAAGGAGGGAAGACACAGGGAAAAAAAATAAATAAAATAAAATAAAATAAAGGGTAATTTCGGAAATAGAAATGTGAACAGTAAATAGTGCATGAAACCATAATATTTTTCTTATTAACAGTTAAAACCCATATTCCTGTTATATGGTTTCGAAATCTATATATTTTCCATATAAGTGCCTATAAATACAACTTTCCCTTTTTTTATTGGGAGAATTACCGTTAAGGGTCGGCTGGGAAAAAAAATTACTGAAAATGGTAGGTAGATTTGATAATTCTTATGAAGGACTTATATTTTTATTAGACCAATTTACCCTGAAGTTCTCAAGTCTATTTACCAATTGAAAAGTACATCTTCTTTCCTGGTAATTATAAAGTATAAGTACAATACAAATGCAATATAGTTACAATAAAAAAATATTAACATTACGATACTACAATAAACTAAAATAATAAAATATTGAATTCGTTTTTTATTAAACTAGCATTTCTAGGCTATCATGTTGTATTCCTATCATAAAACATCCTTGCAAGCCAAAATTATAAAAAGATAACAAAAATACACTATTGTAATTTCAATACATAAAGTTGTTGATGGTAATCCAATGATGTATATAAAAAAATTTTATAAAATTAATTTTTTATATAAAAATATAAATGTGCAATAAAAATGCACTACAATTATAATATAAATACGATAACATTGCGATACATTACGATAAAGTAAAATTTTCAAATTTTCAAATTTCTTATGAAACTGGGCAGTTGTGGGTTTTTTGGCATATACATATATAATATACAACAAATATTGTTCCTTATTATATAAAATATGTCTCAATTGATTATAATTTTTAGTTTTCAAGAAAAATCCAAATATGTTCATAAATACTCAAACAAAGTGGTTCCCAACAAGCATGAAACAACTGAGAAAATTTTTTATTCTGTCATGTCAAACAAGTCTCAACAACAAAATTAAAGTGCAAACCTTTTAAATGGAAATCAATAATAATCATATCAAACAACCCACCCGAAAAATAAATTAAAAATAAAACACACATCTTCAATGTGACCAAAATAATATAAAAAATTCAAAATAATAAATTTAAATAAAATTTTACAAAAAAAATAAAAAAATGTAATTTCTTTCTCAAAACCTCCTTCAATATTTCAGATCTAATATCTTACATCTAAATTGTTAAAATTATTAACTTTTCATTCCTTCAATCCGATTTTTAAATTATTTATTTATTTTTTCCATAAACTGAAGTTTTTTCTTTTTTGGTATTTAAAAAAAAAAATTGACCTTTAATGGATTTCTTGTTAGATTCACAAAAAAAAATAAGTTTCGTGTAAACAATTTCAGATCATGACCTGAAGTGTTTGACCTTTTTCCTCTTTCCTTTTTTCTTCTGCAACACCGACAAGCTGTAGGTAGGTTAAAGAAAACTCTTTTTTCTTTGCTGTTGCTTTTCAATTTGCTGTTGTTTTTCACTTACTAAGGGTAGTCTTGGCATTTAAACAAAATAAGGCATTTTGAGGAATTATAATAATTTCACCTTACCCTTCAAAATAATTATCAAATCTACCCACCCTTCTCCGTCATACTTTTCCCCAGCCTACCCTTAACAGTAATTCTCCCTTTTTTATTATACTAACAATAGTCAAATCAAAAAAGCCAAAAAGGACCTCACATAGCAGAAGTACTAGTAGGTGGAGAGTAGTAGGTGGGGGTTAGGACTATAAAGAACCTAACATGTGTCGTACTCTTTCTTTTTGAAATGTCATATCTATTATCTAAAGCAAAAAGATATATAATTTCATATAAATCATATGAATGTGACTCATGTGGCATGCATTGGCTTACCAAAAAAATTAGCTACAGAGTGCCCCTAATCATTATAATTATTAAATCCGCTTTCACTACCTTTCTCTCCATGTGATAGTACAATATCAATATTGATAGTTTTTTCATGGAGCATCATTTTTATCCATGGTTTTAAAAACTGGATCGAATCGATTGATCATAGTTTCGGTTTAGTTCGATCATTTAGGCCGAAAAAGTGTTCGAATCGGAATTAGGTCAATTAAACTAATGGTCTGATCGACGAATCGGATAAATAGGACGGTTCCCTCCGAATCGTCTGATTCAACTTTTTTTCTTTTTTCACTATCGTCGTCCCCTGCATGCAAGACCCCCACCTTGCGCTGGAAAAGCCCCCTCTCGTCATTCCCCGCCGCTGGAAAAGCACTCTGTGATGCAAAGCCACCCCCGCGACGCTGTTGGAACTCCCACCCTATGCTAGAAAAGCCCCTCCTCCTTGTCATCCCTCGCCGGTAGAACCCCCACCCCCTTGCAAAGCCACCCTCCCCACCCCCACGCACTGGAAACCCCACCGCGACCCTACTAGAAAAGCCCCCCTCCCACTTCCCTCGTTGTCTATCACCGACAGGACCCCACCATTCCTGCAAAGCCACCCTCCTACCCCAGCACTAAAAACCCCACCCCCACCCCTCGCGACCCTGTCGGAACCCTCTTCTCCTTTTTGCAGGACCCCACCCATCCCTATTCTCCTACGACTTTGCTGGAAAACCCCCCTACATGACCTACCAAAACCCTCTTCCCCTTTTTGCTCGCCCTTCTCCTCCCTTCTTCCAGATTTTTTTTTTTTTAACTCATCTCATTATTATTTTTACTTCGGGATGTTTAAAACTTATGATTTTAATTTAAATTAATAAAAAAAATTACAATTTTAAATAAAATTTGATTTTAAAATAAGTTTTTTATTGAAAAATAAATATTAAATTTTTAGTTAAAATTATGATTTTAATTTAAATTTCTAATTTGAAACTGATTTTATGATTTTCAAATAAAATTTTAATTTTTAAATAATATATAAATTATTATTTTTATTTTTATAAGTATTTTAAATTTTAATAATTTATAAATTATATATTTATGACATCACCGGTTCGACCACGGTTTGATCGCCGATTCGACAAGTGAACGGTGAATCAGTAACTTTCTGTTTCAATGACCGGTCCGATTTTGAAAACATTGTTTTTATCCCAATCAATGATATCATTAATGACCAAGTCATGCATACGATGATGAATATCATCTAGTACATTTTGTTGATATAGCTCTTGATCAACATAAGAAACCCCCTCGTTTATAGATAAATTCCTTAAGCTTGTCATTTTATAACAATATGTCAATTTGAGTCATTTGAATTTCACACCTAGGATACTTGTTTTGCTAGAAAAGCAAGCACAAGAGGTCTATTTGTTAATAATATGATGCAAAATTTAGACAAGTGTAACCATATTCATAAATTTTTCCTCCTTTAATATTCATTACATTCCACAAATCCCACTTGAACAAAAAGGCTTTATTCCCACTAAGATAATGAAGCTCAACTATATCAATTAACACCCCATAGTAGGAAACGTTAGTTGTAACTAGATTCATAGCTCTTGCACTTAAAAACTTGATGTTTTTACAATTACAACAACTTCACTATTTTGAATTTTTCTTCTCTTTTCACGTTCCTCAATGTGGAATTTGAATCCATTAACAAAATAACCTTTATAACATGTTATTGATGTATTTGGACCATGAGCTAGTGCTAATAGACGTTAAAACATTTTGTTTTCATTTAGCATTTGTATTATACTTATAAATCCAAAAGATATGATAGTTAATATGTATAATTTAAATGTTGATAAAATAAACTAGATAAAGGACTATACTTACATGTTCTTGAAACTAATTAATAAATCCTTTGGTGTGAATTATATCCCTTTCTCGATCACGTATATGAATTTTAGCCCTAATGGATTGTTTGAGCTCTCTAAAATAGAATGTTAATTTAATAATTAAGAAATCAATAATTTAATTAATTGTTTGCATGATAATTTAGACAAAATAAAAGTTTATTGAAACAAATTTCTTATTTAATAAAAGGTATCACTTATTCACAATTGGTTAACATGAATAGATGTGCTTGTGACAACTCCTTTAAGCTCATTACAACTTACAAGACATGTCAACTTTCCTAGAGAATGTCCCATGCATTTGAAAATTGATAAACCTCCAACTATTGTTTCATTCAAATTGATGTAGTTCCTCTCCTCACAATTAAACTTGGTTTCAACATCATACAAAAACCTCGAACAAAATGTTGTACATTCTTCTACTATATATCAATCTACAATTAAACCTTCAAGATGACTCTTATTATGCACGTCAGACAATAATGTGCATAAATAACTATTATTAATCAAATTTAATTAACAATTAGACATTTGCATGAACCACATTCAAGAAATAAATATAAGGTTCACAAAATCACAATATACCACTTAATAGGATACATTCATTGATATTCCACTAATGCAACAACCTTTGCTTCACTTGCAAAATGAATAGGTAAATACATTATAACATCGAAAAATGATGGAGGGAATATCCTTTCCAATTTGCAAATTGTTACTACTATATCATTTGCAAGGTATTCTAACCGATTTGTCCTCAACACCACTTTGGAGCATAATTTATGAAAAGAACTACATAATTAGTACTTAATTTAATAGAAAGGTTGATCATCTTAATATTGCATTTGATGTGTATGAACTTGGTAAGTTATATTTTATCATTGCATCAATTTTTGTGCTTGATTCCTCAATGATCATTCATCAAAAAATAGTTTTCAATATTAAATGATTAAAAAAAAACCAAATATATTTTATTGAGTTATCGTTTATTAAAGAACAACACTTATTATTAAATTCTTTAAAAATCAGGAGTTTTTATTTTTTTATTTTTTATTTTTTTTTATTTTGTCTTCATAAGATGAAACCATCCAATCGAATGGTATATGCTTAGATAACAAGATGTATGGCACCTTCAAATAGGGATGATAAAATTTGATATCTACAATTCCATAATTCAAACCAACATGTTTTTTGCTATTTAACAATCATATTGATTTTGAATAAATATATCAACTAAGTCAACCTAGTCATCATCTATCTCTTTTCTCTCCCTCCTGTGCTGCTACTGCGTATATGAGAGATGCAGTGTATTGGTGTAGATATGCAGAAGGCTGCTATAAAGAAAACTTGTCTCCTCCAACTGATGGCGCCCTTGTGGAGGTGATGTTCACTGCTAGAAAAGACTTATCTCTCCAAAAAGTACCTATCTTCCTGCCATGCTTGATGCACTTTCTGTAACGGAATCTTGAAGTCCCTAGATCCCTAGGAGAAATGTCCAACTATTACTCCTCCCTTTTTTCTTTTTGTGAGATATCATCCCAACTGTTATTCTATGGTGTGATATGCATGCTATCCCTTGCTTCTTCATGTGTGAATCATCTAGAATGTGTGGTTATCACCATGTTTTCTGTGGGCATGTAATGGCACTTTTTGGGACATCTGGTGAAGGTGACGGGAATTCTATAGAAGACACGTGATGTTCCTATCATGGTCAGATGATTGTCCACTAATGATATTCTCTTCATAAGGTTCCCAATTTGGTCGTGATCTCTTCTCCTTGATGGCTCCAAGTCTCATGCAAAATTAAAAATAAAGTTGAAATAAGAAATCATGTAATCGGAAATAGAATAAAATAAAATAGAAAATCAAATCACATAGCCACAAATCCAAGATGTCAATTCATGGAATTAAAGAATGAATAAATAAGTGAGTAAATAAACCAATAAATTGATAAGGGTATAAAAATAAATATTAGACGTATGCAATTAGAAAAAAATCAAGAAATTAAATTAATGCAACGAATTAGAATAATTTAAATGTCAAACTCAAACCCTCAAAAATAAAAAATAAAAATTCATTTTATGCAATATATAGTCAAGCCAATACTCATCCTATCTCGAAAAAAGAAGTAACCAAAATCAAGAACATGCCTAAGTGAACTATTCCAAAAGAAGTGTCCAAGTGACCTATTATGAAAAAGTGCATAAGTGACCTAACGTGAATGTGTGCGAGCCAGAAGGTGTTTAAGTGAACCTAAGCGAGGCAAGGTGAACCTACGTAGGCCTGGGTGAACCTGGATGTGTCTAACCTAATGTGCTCCTAAAAGCTATCCTAAAAAAGAAGAAAAAAACCTAAGTCTAAATTAGGGTTGCCAAGAGTCACAATGGGGTTATATAAATCCCTCAACCAAAGTCCCTAAAGTGGCTTAGAAAAGATAGGCTACACGAGTAGTAATGGGCTACCAGGGAATTACTGTAAAGTACCAAACAAATACCTAATAGGACATGTGCTTGGAGGACAAAATGGAGGGTCTACAATTAAATTCTACTAAATGAACTACCACGACCATAGGTTTCATGATCACATGTCCTTAGGATCATCCAAGGAGTCGTGTTGTCTTAACTTATGGGATATCATGGTGTTTCTATTGAGAATACCCATTGTCATTAACCTTCATCAATAATGACTCAATCCATAGGGAATATACAACCACCTTAGGGTCTTACCCATAAGTCAAAATCACTGATGAATTTAACATAAGCTTTGTATTCTCTCAAGGTTGAGAGCCCATATAGTATAGTAGTCTAGTGAGATCATAACTACTCGATAGTCAATGACATGACTCACCATAGGTCTTATCTACTGTGTAACCACACACACTAGTGCGTTCACCATGGGAATATTGGGGACATTAGATTACTCCTTTCCCAGACTTTGGATCATTAGGGTGCATGCAAACTATTCATAGGGTGCTCTAGATTTAAGCACAATGGAAACATGGCATTCAAAACCAATAATAAGCAAAACCTTAGATCTAGAAATATAAAAGTCATGCCTACAATTTGGATATTCTTAGTACTAGGATAGAGCCTTGGAAAGTCATAAAGTATGACATGATGTAACAATTTTAGATTCATTAATAAATTGATTTATTTATGTATCTTGTTCACTTTATTATCTTGTATGTATTAATTACTTGCATTGTACACGACTTGGGTGCATTAAGAGTTACATAGAGAATATAAGTCATGAGTTCCTTACAAGATGATAAGTTGTTTATAGTAAGTTCATGGATTTAGATAATTTAATAGAGATGGTAGTATACTACCTTCTAATTAGAGGGATGACTTATATTAACCGTCAAGATGAGTTTCCTATGATGAGTGCACTAGTGTGTATGATTACACATCGGACAAGACCTATGGTCTATCATGATGTAATACTGTTGATTATCATGATTCATCAAGTTACTACATTGCATGGACTCTCAACGTTGAGAGGATATTAAGTTTGTGCTTCAATCAACAAGAGGCTTTGACCTATGGGTGAGACCCTAAAGTGGTCATATATCCCTATGGATTGGGTTACTATCGATGGAAGTTGATGGTAACAAGTATTCTCAATAAAGACACTATGATATGTCATGGGAATGAGACAAAGAGTCATTTAGGTGATCCAAAAGACATGTGATCTAAAAGATTTTGGTCATAACACTTTCGTTAATAAAAATTCAACATATGTTCCTTGAAGACAGAGTATGTTAATTGATCACATAATAGGTAAATTTATAACTCAAGGATTGGAGAGGTAATCTTAATAGGTAAACACTACCTTGTTAGATTATGTACACTAGTTCATAGGGAGTCTGCATGCAGTGGATGATAGGTCACAAACTCGAGCTTTATCTCGTTATTCTTTGTATAGGATACTAGAGTGTAATTGATTCTCTATAGTGGAATGTTGAATCAACTTCAAAATTTGATTTTAAGAGAGCTAGTACTCCTATGGGTTCTAATGGTCCTCATTCGAGCTCATATATATATATATATATATATATATATATATACATACCACGATGACATGATTTATGAGGATTGAATAAGCTCTAAGTTCACTTTTGTGCATAGTGTTTTGATAATTATGCAAGGTTGCATAAGGTCTAGTGGACGACATCTTTGGATTGAGCTAATTACAACAAGACAAAATTCAAATCCATGACTTAGTATTCATTGCATGTAAACTCCCTATGAATTGGTGTTTGTGATCTAAAGAGGTAAAAGTTATCACCCACTCAAGATCACCTTTCCAATCCTTGAGTTATAGATCTTTCTATTATGTTATCAATTAACATAATCTAGCTAATAAAAAACATATGTCAAATTCCACTTAAGGAATTATTATGACCACAAATTTCATGATCATATGTCGTTTGGATTACCTAATGGGACACATTGTCTCAATCCCATGAGATATCATGGTGTCTTTATTGAGAATACTTGTTGCCACCAACCTCCATAAACAATATCTTAATTTATAGGGAATATATGACCACTTTAAGGTCTCACCCATAAGTCAAAGTCCCTTATTGATTTTAGCACAAACTTAATATCTTGTCAAGGTTAAGAGTCCATGCAATATAGTAGCTTAGTGAAGTCATGACAACTTAATAATCTTACATCATGACTCACTGTAGGTCTTGTCCAATGTGTAACCATACACATTAGTGCACTCACCATGGAAACCTCATCTTGATGGTCAAAACAAGTCATCCCTCCAATTAAGAGATAATGCACTATAGTCTCTATCGGATTGACCAAATCCATGAATTAATTGTGAACCACTTATCATCTTATAAGAAACCTATGACTTGTATCTTCTGTTTAACTCCTAATACACCCAAGTTATATACAATGCAAGTGATATGAGCTTGAATGTTCAAATCAATATCAATGCAAACAATACATAAAGAAGTGGAAAATAAAATTTAACTTTGTTACATTATGTCTTACTTTTAAAGGTTCTATCATAACAAGGAACCTCACCCTAATAATCAAGACCAATCCTCTTTTCAACTAAGAGGTGCTATAACTTCAAATAGATTAATTAAGTCCATAAACCAATTGTGAACAAATCATTTACTTGCAAGAAACTCATGACTTGGATATTCCGTATAACTCCTAATGCACCTAAGTTATGTACAATGCAAGTAATGTCCAGAAAGCATATAATAAAAAGATTAAATGTTCATAATTAATTTAAGTTGTGGCTAAATAAAAAATTACCACACGTTATAAAGCATATAATAAAATAACACATGGAAAAATAAAAGTAGTCATGCACTCGATAATAAGTCCATCAAATCAAATTGTGACATGTGTCACATGGACCTTACACAAAATGAAGACAAGTTGTTTGCAATTAAATAAAGAATTAAAAATTTTCAATAATTAAAATATGGCTACCAAAATAAATGCAATTGATGAATTCAATAATAAGAAAGGTAACTATAAATTCTCATTAATAAATTAAATGATATTTAAAATATTTTTCCAAATTTCCTAAATATTAAATGTCATTAAAATATAATGCTTTAAAGATCAAGACTATCCAAATATATCTCAAAATCTTTCTAAATATTAATTTAATCAAAGAAGAATGTTATAAAGGATGAGAAAAGTATGCAAATATGTTCCTCTTAAACTTTTATAAATAAGAGGCTCCATAGCTATCAAAATCACACTAACAGACGTACGAGACTTTCACACTTGAAAAGAGATGAAAAAAGCTCCCTTTGATGATTCAATAAATTTTTCAAAGCTAACAAATATTCAAACTCAAATTATCCGAAAAATAAGTTCATAGATTCAAAAATTAATTTTGAAGATTTGAAGATCAAATTCAAATATTTGAAGAATAAGTTCAAATATTTGAAGATCAAGCTCGAGGCATCTTCAATCCAAGATTAAGCATTCATGAACTTGGTGAACATGAACTAAAGTCTAAGACATGCAAAGGTCCAAGCTCAAGCCTAAGACATGCTGAGGTTAAAACCAAGTGAAGGCCCAAGTAAAATTCCTTCTCGAAAGAACCAACAGACCTTATGGATATTGTACCCCAATCTTTAAATTAATCAAATTTCAAATGGGCCATTAATTTTTTTGAAAAAAAATTTGTGTACAAACACATTACCAAAAACACTACTAAAGTATATTTAGTTTATAACAAAATATTAAGCAATTATCATTAAAAGTATTTATAATAGAAGTGCTACTAACAAAGCACTACGGATAACTCAATAAAGGTAATGTATTGACCTTAATCACTTACTTGATAAGGATTGGAAAACCAAGTTTGAGTACTTAGTCACCCCAATAGTAGCACCTAATTTGCTTGCTTCTCTTCTAGTTCTAAAAGCATCACACAATTATGTTTAATTCTAATATATTTATTATAATTGCAATATGTAACTTTTCAAAAGGCATATGAATATGCTTAATGAAAATTTTTTAATCTCTATTACAATTTTTTTTTTTTTGAATAACAATACTTATAGTATGTTCTTTATCAAGTTTTTATCTCACTTCTTTAGTTTTAGAAACCCTTTCACATATTCCAAACATTGACTGTGATGAGGAGTGTGACTTTAGGGCTAAGATGGATTCTACTTAGCTTACTAGATTATTCTTTAACCTTAGGGTTTAATTCTTCTTTATATTTTAGTTTTGATTTGCATTTTATTAGGCCAGAATTTTGTTATTAGCTAGTTAAACTCTGAAAATATTTCTTAATTATTCTATAATTATATTTTAGTTTTGATTTCTAGTTTTAAGTCTATGCGTATGTGTTGCCGTGTTTTGCATGTTTGGTCTTCAAGTAAAATATGTGAAATGATCATGATGTCTTTGGCCTCTAAGTTCAAGATATCACTACTAATAATCAATATACGAGCTTAGCAGTAAATTTGAGTCATTTCGATGTTGAGCTAGGGTTTAACGATTGAAATGTTGACCATAACCCTTAGGATCAGCATAAAGAAATTAACACGTAATATGGTACCTTATACCTATAAAACCTTTCGAAAGGATTATTATTTCTAAAACCCAATCAAAATCCAAAAAGATTACTATTACACAACAATCAATATCTTGAAAAAATTTCACTATATCTAAATTTATTTAAGATTTCAAGTTCAATTGGGAATGATTTTAAGAGAATTAGAAGTACTTAATAACATGCTTGACAACGTTTCCTCATTGAAATTAGGTTTTTGCCGAACTTTTAAAAATCTATAGAATTACTTTAAGCGATTCCAAGACAATTACTTGGTAGATCATCCTTTGATTTTTCTTTTGTTTTTTTTTCTTGGTTTATATCCAAACACCAAATAATTCTCCTAAAACCCGTTTTGAATGGAAGCACTACTAGCAAAAGTACTACAAAATAAAAGCCTTTTAATCAGAGTCATTCTCAAGCAGGCTTTTAATTCGATCAATATTCTAAATTCTAGCAAATGTTCTTCTCATAAATCCATTTCTTCCTCCATATTCAAAGCAGAGAATAGTGATATTGTTCACTGTCCTCAAGCTTGAAGAGTGCTCTGGTTAGACTCCTCTGGAGACTTCAACGACCACCTATTCAAACGATCTGATGTCTTCTTAACCTATAAGAAGAAATCACAATGTGTTATTAAACAATTTATGGCTCTTCAATTATTACCAATATCAAGTTCTTTCATGTTTCATCTAAGCTGCTTAGGCAGATAATATCATCAATGTACTAGTTGTTCTATAATAGCGAACTCAACGATTTCATATTTGTTCTTGTGTCTACCTGGTCATCCCAGTCAGTTCTCCATGTCATATACATCAGCACAAGTGTTTGTGCTCCTACTCCACACAGCATTCCAATCCACATACCCTGTAAAATCAAAGAAGAAATCCCGGAAGACACAGCAAATTCAGAATCTAGAAGCGTTTTTGCTTTGTTCATACTATTTGAGTCACATCTATCAAAACGATCTCATGGATTTGGAAATGGTTTTTCAACCACTGTTGTCTCAAAAACATATTAAAAAATGTCGTGTTTAATTAAAAAGAAAAAAAGACTCAAGGATGCAACGTCGTACCCGAACTGAAAGATCAGCTACATAAGCAAGCAAAATTCCTAATGGAATCCCAACGACATAGTAGCAACCAACATTGACAATTGCAACCACTGCTTGCCAACCACCACCTATAGCCACACCTGCTACGAAGAATAGAAAGATTGAAAAGAGAGAAGATATTGATATATGTATATGTTTTCTATTATCGTATCAAGCTGAAATTCTTAAACTCTGTAAAATTAATGTCCGAAAAGTAACTATAAGTACTTGCCTGTGAGTACTGGCTGAACACTATTAAGAAAGATTGAAAATGCGAGAAGGACAGAGAGACTTGAAACCATTTCTACTACTTCCTCATCACTTGTAAATAAGTATGCAATATCATGACCAAAGACTAAACACAAAATCCAGAAGAACACTCCAATACAAATTGAAGTACTTAGGATGACTTTTATAGAGAATTTTGCAGCTTTGGCATTTCCTCTTCCCAGCTCATTTGATACCCGCACGCTACACAGATAAAAAAATAAAAGAGTTCTATTTAACGAAGTAAAAGAGTCCATTATAGGGTTGAATAAGGCAACTGGTTCTAGTAATAGAAGCCATACCAGGAGCCAGAGAGGAAGCCAAGTGGTATCATAAACTCCCATGCATTAATATTGAGACTGCAAAATCATTACAAGCAATTTGCCTAGTAGAGTGAGATACAAATGTGCCTACACGCACACACACAAAAGAAAGGTTTGGATAACATCTCACCAGATAGAGAAGGCAGATATGGCAACCGATGCATTTTTCAAATATCCAGCCAATAAGAGTATGATAGCATTGTACCATAACTCTAAGCTATTAAAGATTAGGAAGAAAAAAAGCAATAATTAGGATGAGATAATTCTTTCATAAATGCACATGTATTAAGAATGTGATAATCATTTGCACAAAGATGATTTTCAATTTTTTTATTCTTTGACAAATGTTAAGATACCAACTTTCCTAAAAGCTTAAGGTGTCAGGATATGGGTTTGACACTATATGAATTTTATGCAATTTGACTGAACTAAATTTACCGAAAACCCACAAACTTACAACAAGAAAAACATAAAATAATTGAGATGTATTCTTTTTCATATATATAATCATTTTCTCTCTTATTTCTCAAGTAAATTTAGATTTAAAATTTTCTAATGAATCCTTATTCGAAAAGGAAACCAACAACATAGGAATCATTTAAGTTGAATAAGATATAAATTTGAAATAAATCCTCAATTTTAAAACCAAAACAAAGTATCTACTATATGCGGTCTTTTTTTTCCTCATAACTCATTCGATTCTCAATAAAATTAAACTTCATGAACTTTTGTAGATTCTTTAGTAAAAAAGGAATCCAATAACACCAAAATCATAAAAATTGATTTCAAAATGAATTTACTACAAAATTTCAAATTCCTCACATGTAGCGCCATACCTACACCACCAAAATCAAAGACTCTAAAATAAAAAATTTGTCATAGAAATTAATTTATTCCAATTTTTCAAATCCCTCATGTGTGACCCCTATACCTATACTTGGAGAGACATTAGAAATTACAGATTACAAGTACAGAGATAGGGTAATGAACAATAAGAAAGACACAAAACTCGAGACCTCCAAGACTTTAGGTCTAACACTATGTTACTCTACCAACTTTTCTAAAAGCTTAAGTCATTAGGATATGGGTTTAGGATGTATACCAAGCTACCAACAAGCCTTAAGGGTGGTTTAAATTCCAAAGTAAATTAGTAATAACTGACTGTCCGTCTCATAGCATTGAACTTCACAATTCTGTACATAAAACTTGGTTTGCACCTCATGCTACAGTGTGTTGACCAGCCTAGCTAGGTAGCCTCTTGTATTTTCTCTTGTTACCTCATTTCATTTATTTGTGATACTATTCCTTTAAACAAAAAACTGATGTGTTTGATATTTCTGGGAAATGGAGGGCCATGGTTGAAACATGAAAGAAGTTTAAAATTGAAGCAATCTAGTCTTTTTATGTTAAATTGGAATTGGGGGCTTCAATTCCTTTTCCCACAGATGTAATCCAGAATCCATGGTACCATTTAAAGCAGGTTTCCTCTCAAAGGAAGCTAGCTAGGGAAAGGTGTTAACCCTAGATCAGTTTCAAAGGAGAGGGTGACTGTTGGCTAATAGATGTTGTCTTTGTAAAATAAAAAAAGAATCCATTGATTACAAACTCCTTCAATATTATACCAAGACAATGGGTCATTTGACAGTTGCTTTTCATTCTAGTTGGTATTTCTTGGGTGCAGTCTCCCAAAGTTAAAGAAACTCTTTTAAGTTGGCAGGGATCTTCGTGGGCAAAAGATGTAAGAAGGTTTGAAGAGCAACCCTCTTGTGCATTTTTTGGACTACATGGAAAGAAAGGAATCGAAGGTCATTTAATGAGGAGCAATCAGATCATGCTCTGAAAAGTTGTTTTTTCTTGATAATCAGTTTTTGCGGGTGAAGTTGTACATAGATGTAGGATATGCCTTCAATCAATTTTGTTGATTGGTTGGGCTCTTGCTAAGGGAATGAAGTTTTTTATGTCCCCTCTTTTCAGATGTGCCTCTTTGGTGCCGTGTATATGCCCTGTGCATTTTGATGTGCCCTTTGTCATGTATAGATGTGAGTACTGTAATGGTGCTTCTAAAGACTACGATCTTGCAACATGGCAGCAAAATGATGTTGCTGAATGCATGAATAGAACTATTCTGGACATGGAAAGACTACAGGGATTCATGCTAGATTACCTAAACAATTCTAGGTATAGGCTATGAATAATGCAACTTATTTGATCCATGTAGGGTCTTTGGCTCCTTTGGACACCAGTGGATGCATGGACTGGCAACGAGGCAAACTTTAGGACATTTTGAAAAATTTTGGTTCTCTCTCATCTTTACACCGATTCTAAGGATAGGAATAAGCATGATCCTAAGTCTCAAATGTGTCTTTTTATTGAATATGGAATTTGATGTTGTTTTGGTTATGGGTTTTGGAATGCTGAAAAATGAAAAATCATTAGAATGATGTGATATTCAATGAATCTTCCATGTATAAAGACTGAACAGAACAACAAGACCACAATAAAAAATGCTGAATTTGTAAAGACCTGGCGAGATATCTAGTGGGGATGTCCAAAAACCTTAAGACAGAGAATTTAGAGGTAGAATCTCAGATTCCTCACTATAAGAAGATCGTCAAAAGTTAGCAAAATCTGGCCTGTTTTTCAGCTCTTTTACATTATCTTTTGCTAATTGACAATGCTAAGCAGCACTGTAGAAGGAAGCCCTGCAAATTGAAACTAGGGAAAAGAGCATGGAGAAAGCTATGGATGATGGTATGAAATGTGAATTAACAGGAAGAAAATATTGACTGGTATGAAAACTTTTGTCATTTTGTTAAGATTTGTACTAATATGATTGTGGACTTAAGTCTACATGTTTTTACATAGTCTCCAGGCACTGGTACAAAAAGTTTGATGGTGTCATTCTTGTAATGTCTTGAAGTAAATGTCATATTTATCATCATTATTTCAAAAAGCTGATAAACGAGATGCCATTTATGTTATTTTAGCTGCGCAAATGAAATATGAGAAGACAAAGTAACTCATATGTTCGTAAAATAGACAAGACCTTTATAAATGATGTATTTAACAGTAAACATCTGAGCATATTGACTTCAATCATTTACCTAGATCATGATAAGCTCTATCATCATAAAGTTTTGATGATCTGAAAGTGGAACAGTAAAGTTCAGGTTCCTCTCTTACCCAGAAAGGCTGCACCTTGATCCAGCAACCGATTGCCATTGATACACCACCTCAAGCCTAATGGAAAGTTCTAGGACTTCCTGGGAAATAAAGCCAACATTATCTGGTTTC
Source organism: Vitis amurensis (assembly GCA_037355405.1). Lineage (NCBI taxonomy): Eukaryota > Viridiplantae > Streptophyta > Magnoliopsida > Vitales > Vitaceae > Vitis > Vitis amurensis. Next base: position 107,549 of record JBAPGN010000092.1, read on the forward strand.
TGGAGGAACCCAGGAAGGCAACACCGAAACCTCGCCGTAATAATATAAAGACTTAAACCATCTAGCTGAAGCTTCTCTCAGACCTTCAAGAGAATCCCGATTTTGTCACATTACCCCAACCATTTCCTCTCAGTCTTGGAGAAAACACCACATCTGCCCCACAGGTAGGCACTTTTGCGCAAGCATATGATGTCCCTGGCTTGAGTCCCTGGTTGACCAAATACAAAGTTGTTGGAGGAGTTGTGCATCCATGGTTTGTCCCTGATCCTCCTGAGAGGGGCTAGTGGGTTTCCTTATCAAACAATATTGTAGCTGTCCCTCCATGATATCTTAGGATGCTCTCATTCCTCATTTCAACAAGATTGCTAAGTTTTATCCTTCCTCTGGGAGAAGGGATCCACTTGAATACCGGTTTTCTATCTGTAGCCTCATTCCTCACAAACTGCAACCTAATCTTCCATTAGCATAGAGAGAGGAACCAGCCAAACAGAGCTCAAGATGGACACCCAATCTCATAACTCTTCACGGCATGCATATTACTAAAAAAATTCTAGCATTTCAATAGGTGCAAACCACCCACGAAGCGATAAAGAAAGTGCATTTCTAAAATATACAACTGCTTTTCCTACTACAAACCAAAAAGGGTAATACCAGAATTCCAAGCATATCCTTTGATATCACTGAGGAAGTAATGGTGGAAGAAAATAATCTCAGCCAAATGGAATAAGAGATGAAGAAAGAAACAAGAAAAATCAATTGAAATCTGTCCACTAGCCCTGGACATACAAAATATCCAAAAAATGGAACTTTGCAGAAACTACTGGAATGAAGAGTAATCATTAGTATTAGCCTTGCTACTTGCTACCAATCAAGCTGGAGGTTTATTTATGAAGGGAACTTTGGTTTCAAAATAGTTATGGTTGGAGAAAAGATGATAAGGGTAATCATTCTATTGGAAGATAAATAAAGCAATCTTTGGAACAAAGCTACTTTCATCCAGCAACTGTCATCCAGTATTGACATACATAAATAGAAATGATATAACTCCTTGAGTTTTGTAGATCCTCTTGGAAGCACCCACTCTGTCTCAGAGATCTATTCAAAGGCAAACAAAAGCAGGGTTCCCCCAAAGACTGAGATCTTCACCCCTCATTTTAAAGACCAAAGGTTTGTCACCACACTTTCCAGTGAACATAAATCTGGAAATGGCCCTGAATCCTCTCCAAATCACCCAACCGAAAATAACTTCTCAACTGCTCCTCCCTACTTTCCACCTCACTCTCCCCCAACTGTAGCCAAAAGGCTTCTCCAACCATGCCCAGATCCTTCCTAACCACCTCTGCATAAGTTCCACTAATTAACAGTCCCCTCATTTTGAGTTCTCCTTGCCTTTACAGGGGAAACTACTCCTCTAATCTCTACTGAGGGGATGACTCCTAGACTACGAAGCTTCTCTGCCAAAACTGCCCACCCCCCATGGAAGCCCCTCCCTTCAAGAAAGATCAACGAAAACCTCTTCACCTCCTCAGTCACCACCGAACAAAATAAATACCTCCCTGCCCCATTCAACCGATGCTCCAACTTGAACTTCCTCTCGCCCTCCTCCCATGCTTTACTCCACCTCACCAAGTCTTCATCTCTGCAGCAAGTCTCCACCTCTTCCAACAAACAGCGTAATGTCACGGACTTAGTATTTTCCTAAGCTCGTGCGGCACTTAGACAAGTCAAAACACTTGATCTTGCTAAGTCAACCTTACTCCCAATGTTTAGCTTATTAAGCTAAGATACTCACGACTTGGAAGCTTTAGAATGCGTAGTAGGCAACTCTTAAAGAATGAAAGCTTTTATTGCTCAAAGGAAGGTTTAGAAGTGCTTTGGGAACTCACTTGCTTGGTTAGGAAGTGATTTGGGTGGTCCCTTGACCAAATGAGGGTCTCACCTATTTATAGGCACCTTAGGAAGTTTCTGGAACCTTGGAGGGTTCTTTACAACTCAAGAATAATTTAGAACATTCTACATAATTCTATATACAAGGCTAGGTACAAGAATATACAAGAGATCACTAGAATTCTCTAAATGGCCTTGAACTCCTCTCATGCCTTCCACCATAGTGTAGAGATGTATGGACATCTCTAGAACCTTCCACACTCTTCCCACCAATGGCTTAGTGTAGATGGCTCCAAGAGTCTCCAGAAGCTTCCTGCCCTCTATATAACACCTATGAGGAGGGTCATTTGGAAGAATCTTGTGACACTCACCCCCATCTATGTCGTTGATGTCCCCGTTGTTGCCTCTTCTCGAAACCTCTCGATGTGTTTCCATAACCTTCTTTAGGAATCTGCATGTTCCCAACTTGCCTGCCTCTTAGGTAGTCATTTCCATCAGACTAGATACTCTATCACAGGAGGGACCCCTTGTCTCCTAGTGACCCATTCAACAAGGATATTCTTCACCTCATTTTCCTGTGAGGCCTCGAATGGATGCAGGCCCCTGTACTTTTGATGCTTGGAGTATTGCTTCTTCTTGCCCCTCAAGTTCACCTTTTCCTTGGTGACCTTGTCCATGTGTGTGTGGGATACCTCAGCTTGCTCCCCTTTTGCGTCTTTTACTTACACCCCTGATAGTAAGGAGGTCTTAGGCGTACTAGGCTTTGGGTTGACTTAGAGGGCACCTAGTAGCTACATCGAGCCCATATGTGCTTCGTCTTCTTGTTTCCTCTCCTCAATCATGGCACTAAGCGCCTTCCTCTCAGGACAATCCCATGCTCAATGTGGACATCACATAGGAAGTATTTGATTTTAGGTGTAAAATCCTTTCTTTCCGTTTTACCTCTTCCTTCCTAGACTTTAAGCGTCTTGCCTGATCCCATTCTAGGAGCATTATAGTCCCTTGAAACCTTGTCTCCCCCACCCGCACCGTGCTATCCTCCAAGGTCTCAAGCTTGGAAGAGTCTCCCTTCTTGTAATCCATTAAAGACTCTGCTATTACCATAGTAGTGGCTAAGTCTTGAACACCTCGATGCCTTAATTCCTGCTCAGCCCACCCTTACAGGTTATCCATGAAGTTGAATAGCAACTCCTCCTCAACCATGTTAGGAATCTCAAGCATGAGCGAAGAGAATTCCTTGACATAGTGGCGTATCGAGCTTATGTGCTTGAGATGCCTCATGTTTTTCCTAGTTAGGTAAGCCATGTCAGACTAGAACTACCTCTTGATCTCCCTCTTGAAGTCCTCCCACATCTCTATGGTGCAAATGTTTTTCTCCATATCGGCGAACCTCTTACGCCACCATAGATTAGTTGTGTCAGTAAGGTAAAGGGTTGTAGTCCTTACCTTAACCGTCTCATCATTTAGTGCGATAGCCTCAAAGTAACGCTCCATATGGCATAAAAAGTTGTCCAACTCCTTGGCATCCTGCTTTCTACTAAACCCTTGTGGCTTTGGCACCTCCACCCTAGATGCCTCTTATGTGGCCATGACCCGTGCCGACACAGCAACCTTGTAGATGGCCAACTCCTGTCTAACCTCCCGGTCTCGGGACTCCATTCGAGTGGCCAAGGCTTCCATCCTTGACTCCATGCTAGCAAGCATGCTCAAGACCTTTTCTTGGAAAGACACAAACTCCTTGTGTGACACTAACTGAACTTGGAGACTAACATCCCCTCATGAAGGTCTTGGATCCACTCTCTTAGGTCCTCTAAGCCCTTCTCCATGCCTTGCTCGATCAAGTCCACCATTCCCGGGTGTCTGCCATGGCTAGCTCCATCTTGGCTAGCCTTGCCTCCATGTTGGCTATGGCATCACAAGATTTATCTTTCTTGCCCCTACCCCGTGTAGTATGCTTGATCTCCCTCCCACGGGTTTGCTCGCTAGTCTTCTCTACGTTGGAGCCTGACATGCTTTCTTTATTATGCCCATTTCGTAGCCGCGCTCTGATACCAATTGTCACGGACTTAGTCTTTTCCTAAGCTCTTGCGGTCCTTAGACAAGTCAAAACACTTGATCTTTCTAAGTCAGCCTCACTCCCAATGCTTAGCTTGCTAGGCTAAGATGCTCACGACTTGGAAGCTTTAGAATGCGTAGTAGGCAACTCTTAAAGAATGAAAGTTTTTATAACTCAAAGGAAGCTTTACAAGTGCTTTGGGAACTCACTTGCTTGGTTAGGAAGTGATTTGGGTGGTGCCTTGACCAAATGAGGGTCTCGCCTATTTATAGGCACCTTAAGAAGTTTTTGGAACCTTAGAGGGTTCCTTACAACTCAAGAATAATCTAGAACATCCTACACAATTCTATGTACAAGCCTAGGTACAAGAATATACAAGTGATCCCTAGAATTCTCTAGAAATTCTTGGACTCCTCTTATGTCTTCCACCATAGTGTAGAGATGTTTGGACATCTCTAGGCATCTCTAGAACCTTCCACACTCTTCCCACTAATGACTTAGTGTAGATGGCTCCAGAAGTCTTCAAAAGCTTCTTGTCCTCTATATAACACCTATGAGGAGGGTCATTTGGAAGAATCTTGTGACAGTAAGCTCAAATCGTCAAACCTAATCTAGGTTGAAAAACCTCTCCCACTTTTCTCAATAATGCTTCTCAAGTTTCCCCCACCACTTCTACTGAAAGATCGAAGGACTTTGAATCCACTACAAACCAACACCGGCCTCTTCTCATCAACATGTCACCCTCACCAACATTTCATCTTCTGATTCCCAAGTAGCTAACTTCTTGTGTATGTTGCTTTCCTACATGTGTGCATAGTTTTTAGATTTGCTTCAAAATTAAAACTAGGCTCTAGGATAAAAAAGAACTAGTTTCAATCTTTGTGTCCTGGCTCAAAGTTTCCCTTCCATATATGTTGTGAATAAGGCTCCTTTTATAGCTACTATCCCTACTACCAGGCCTCCCTAGTCCTTGAGTCATCATGGGAATCCTTAGCACCAACTAGGGATGTATGATTAATTGTGCTATATGCTTTAGGAAATGGGCTTCTATGTTGCATGGGTTCAATTATGAGTGTCGGATGAGAGTCTATGTTTAAGTATTCAATCCTTCAAAATTCAAATTTTAGCATACAGGGACTCGGCTAAAAGGATCTAAAAAATGGGGAAGGGCATTAGGATACGATACAACGTAATAAAAGAAAAATCAATTAAAAGTGAAGATATCCATTTTAAAAAATTTATCTTTTCCCTTTAATCTTTTTTCTTTTTTGCTTATCCCTAAACGTTCTTACAAAAATTCACTTATTAGTTAACTCTTTTTTTCTATAATGTAATTATTACTAAGAAAATTGAAAGAATAAAAAGATATCAATTAAAATATCAAACTGTCACACCTAAATTAAAATACGGATATCCAACAAAGATCCCGTACCCACACCTATGTCATGTCATGTTGACATGCGTACATTAAGTGAAATTAAAGGATCTAGGTATCATAGATGAGCTCTCTATTGGTCCTTAATTAAGAACATTTGTGCGAGCACCCTAAGTTATAGGAACATCTAGGTGAAACCCACAACCCTAACAAGTTCAAGATCTAATTCCTCTTATTTAACCTAGCTTATAGACCTAGGTTATTGAAAATGTTAATTCCAAAAAGGTGGAAGCCAAAATGAAACATAACCAAAATACATGTTTTTCCACCATGCCTTGGCACGAATATGCAAGATCTTCCTTTCCATCCTTGATATCTATTTTTTTAAAAGAATTTCCAATATATCTTTTTTCTCCTTTGAAATTTTATATCCTTAGTTTTTAGGATTCAATTGAAATGGCTATTAGACAAATTTATTTTCTTAAAAATGACATCTTCATGAGAAGCAAAGCATATAAATTGGAAGAGAGGAAAAACATAGCAATTAAGTAAACTAAAAAATGGTTGATCAGGAGTTACCAAAGCATAAAACCGGAAGAAATTGAGAGCTTTACTACAGGCAGTATGTCACTGAAGGCAGCTTTGCTGAACCCACTCCATGTTTGAGGGCACCAACCTCCGAAGATGTATATAAACTCTCCAATGATCACTGACCAACTGGATATGATCAATGCACCCATTGCTCCAGGAATCCCTAAGTTCAGTTTGATCACAAAGATCCAGGACAACAACACATGAAGCACAAATGAGGAAGCAGACAACCACCCAATAATCATGTTCTTGAGTTGAGCTTGTAGATACATTTGGATGGTCATGCTAAAGACAAAGGAGTAGAGAATGGGAAGGAGCCAGAGAGAGAAATTTCCAGCAGCTATTGCTATGTCATCTTCCTGGCCAAGTAATTTGAATAGGGGGGTCGCAAAAATTAAGACGGGGGATAAAATTGTGGCAACAACAAGATCAACAATCCATGATCGTTGCAAGTATATACCCATCATATGGTATTGCTTTGCTCCAAACGCTTGCCCACAGAGAGTTTCAGTTGCACTTGACATGCCCAGCTGCAATAGAAAAACATAGAAGAAAGGAGTTCTATCAGGATTTGCATGTATGAGCTAATTAATTGTCTGTTTATGACAAGTTATTTTAGAAGATAGACTAACATCAGAATTCATTTCTCATTGGGGATAATATTTATTGCAAATAAAGATAATTTTATCAATTCAATATGCATAGTTTCCACAAATTCAAGTGCCTGTCCCTTCTTCTGAAATAAATAAATAAAATTTGTATTCCAACAATTCTACAAGTTATAGCATTTAGGATGAGTTTCCCCTTGTTTGGTCAATGAGAATTGTGGGCACACCACCACAGTTGAGTTAGAGTTTTGTGAGTCTCGAGGGTTTTATTTGTTTCAATTTCTTTCCCTTGTTCCTTTGAACAAACTAAAAATTGGTAGTCACATAGGCATACGAGAAACATTGAAAAGCAGAGGTTGTTAGTAACAGGACAAGACCCAGTACATAGTAATCCAACCTCAAAGATAGGTGGGTAGCCAATACTTACCAACACCTACCAATAGTCACATGCAGCAATCCTTAAGACAAGATTGTCCTAATCTGCATATGCCAAGACTTATCACCGTGTGAGACAAGATGGTGATCTCGACCATAGGAATAATACTGGTGATAGTGGTATGCTGATTGTGATGCAAGAAATGCTAGTTATAACAATGGTAGTCAAATGTAGGTGGTGGTGGTGGTCATGGTAAAATAGGAACTAGAAACAATGGTTGAATTCTTAGGTCCAACCCCCAAAAGTGTGTCGATTTTATCATATATGATATATGGCTAGGATTGACTTGCAAAGAGCTGTTTCATGTAACTTTCCTTCATCTTGGCAGGAATTAAGTAGAACATTGAAAAAGGGTGAGATGAATACCAGTGAAATGGGGAGTTCAAGATTTGGTCATGACCAACTTGCAACTACAATAAAATGGAAGGAATATATAGTACAAGTAAGTGCTTACCACTATCCCATTTACAAAACGTATAATGACGTTTAGCATAAGTGCATATCCAGAGAGATCTAGTTGACTAATGTGACCAACAAATGACTGTGTCACAACCAGCAAGCCATAGCTTGTCACTCTAGTTAATATTGCAGGAAATGCAACCCTCCACATCTTCTTTGATTCATCCCAAATCCTCCCTTTCAGATTACTTGTACTATCAGCTTCTGAACTCAGAAGCCTCTCTTCCATATTATTATCCATAATCCTGTAATAGAAACATGATAAGGGAAATAATCTCAGTTCATATGCTTCCAGACTCTATAACCTCATTGTAGAGGGATCACCACAATAAGTTCTTGGGAGGTTCATCATAGAATCTCCTTCACCATTCAATCAAACAAAAATAACAATCTTCATATTATGAACTTATCAAGTGAAACCAACACATGACAAGTTGAAAAGCACTCTAATAATCTGGAATTTCAAAAGTTGAATAAGGTTGTAATATAAAAGCAGTTGGTAATGTAAAAATTCCCTTTTTATTTGATTAAAAGGCCATTCAGTTTCAGTTGCAAGACACCAGTGATTCATTCAAGAAAATGTACCACCTTAGTCATCGATGAATATGATTTTGAACACTTTTTCTTTCATCACTCTAACAAAAAAGAAGCAACTAGCTCTATCCTTGTTGTTTTCAGTTGGTGGAAACCTGCAATTGTGGAAGCTAAAACTAGTACATTCTTGCAAATCCCACAAGGGGATAGCGAGAGATTTATTGGCAGTACAAATCCGACCAACCCAGCAGTCTTGGTTCAATCCAATCAGTGTAGAGAGAGGCTTAAGTTAGACTCTACAGTCTCCTTTCAACCATGGGGGAGAAAGGGCACTGATTTATAGTGAGTATTGTTAGTGAACCAGGCAATAAAAGATGAACACTACATACACTTCAGAATTTCCTCAAACAGCATGCCAACTCAAAACAACCCACTGCTCAACAAGCTATATAAACCATCTGGGTCATCAAAAAACATGAATTTGAGCACCATTTTCTTTCATAAAATCTTGCAAAAAGCTCATACAACTTATCATATTCTCACCTGTATTACACTGCTGGTGCAACCCAATATTGGATATGGACAGAAGCTGAATGGTTTGAGTCTTGTATACTCCTCCCAGCAACTTTGGAGGAGGAAAGGCACTCTTGATGATGAGTTTTACTTTTTGACGAAGCCCATTGAATATTATTGGGAAGCCGGTTGGGACCAAACACCCAGGAGAGTTTTTCCTCTGTACTTTCATTTATTTATTTTTTTTAATCAGTTGGATTATTTTTTTTTAATTAATTTTGAGAGCTATTCAAGGGAAGAAAATGAAATCCGTGAAGAAAGTGGAACCCAAACTCCATCTAATATGCACGATGTTGGGTTGGTTGCTACTGTGATTTCTAATTGACTTTCAATTGGAAATCGAAAGTTTTAGGGAAAGTGTGAGGGAAAGCAAGGGTGAGAAAAAGTATAAAAAGGAAAGCGAAAGAAAATAAAAAATAGATTTAAAATTAATAAATTATTTTTATTATTTATTTCATATTTATTTTATTTATTTAATTATTTTATATAAAAATTAAATAATTTAAAAATATATGACTTTCTCGTTAATTTTACCTTTATTCCATTTTTTTTGATATTTTTTATGATAAAACCAAGTATGAAAAAAATCAAGCAAGAAATACTTCTACCATACACCTTTTCCTTAAAATTTCCACAAAATATGAAGGTTATGTTTGGTTCTAGAAAATTTAAGAAAAATAAGAGAAAAAAAATAAAAGAAAAAGTAAAAAAAATAAAATTCAAATAAAATAAAAAATAAATTTAAAATCAATAAATTATTTTTATATATTATTTCAAACTCATTTTATTTATTTAACTCTTTGATATTGAAGGTTAGGGTAAAATAACTTTATATCGGAAACTTAGAACCACACTAACTTCTACAAACATAGAAAATGCCAAAATAATAATAATTATTATTATTATTTGTTGACAATAATAACAAATATATTAATTTGGCATTGATGAGGATGGTGTCGTTTGGCTTGACTGGTAGCTCTATATGCATTAAATTTTAGAAATCTACCCACAGAGGAGCTGGTTTAAGACGTTGAAAGCTGTGCCAAAAGACTTGACGTGGAGGGATGTTTTGCACATGAAAGAGAGCTTCGAATTTATTTTTATTTATTTTTGGCAAAATGTGACATCCTAAGTCACACATTTAAGAGAGCAATCTAATGGGTCACGTGGTAACACCTTAGCCATACATAAGAGCTATAATTGAATGGGAAATGTGGTGTGCGTGGAAAATCTTCAAGACTATCGTGGCTTATGTTAGTCCAAGCCTTTTCTACCATAAATAAATTTTGGTGGTCACAAAATAAAGTACAAATATTTAATTATACGTGTGACTATTTGAGTGTTAATTATATAAGTTTAAAATTAATAAAATATAATTAAAAGATCTAATCAATCCATAGATGCAAAACCATGCACAAATATAAGATTTCTATGACTTATTTAGGAACTGTTTTTTAGAACAATTTTTTGTCCTTCAGAATAAAAATTTGTAGGAAACATGTTTAGCAACTAAAAACTATTTTTTGTTTTCTATTTTTAATTTTTTAATTATTTTTTATTATTTTCACTTATTTTTTTAGAGTTATTTTAAAAAATAATTATACAAATGTATAGAATGATTAAAAATAAACACTATATATAAAAATTATTTTTAAAACATATTTAAAAATATTAAAAACATGTTAAAAACATTTTAGATTTTCAAACAGACTTTTGTTCTACAAAAATCAGATAATAGCTTTTAAAAATTGTTCTCAAAAACTATTTTTCAGAATTGTTTTTGAAAACAATTACCAAACAGACACCTAATTAGGGCTCATTTGGTCATGTTTTCTGAAACTTATTTTTAAAAATTGTTATTAAATTAAAGAACAAAAAATAGTTTTCTAGTGTTTTATAAAAATAACGGTATTTGGTAAATTGTTTATAAAAACAGTTTTTAAAAATAAAAAACAACAAACTCGTTTGGATAAGTTGTTTTTAGAAATAATTTTTTTGTTTTAGTTTTGTAAAAACATTGCAAATTCAATTTATATATATAATATAAATAAAATTTAATTCAAGTCTTATTAAAAATAAAAGTAATTTTATAATTACAAATAAATTAGAAAATAAATAGTTTTTAGTAAAACATGAATAATAATATTATAATAAAATCATAAATTATATTTTTATATAAAAAAATACTATTTTAGTATATGTTAGAAATATAAGAATATTACCACCTTCATAATTTTTTTTTAGTTAAAAATGAATCATAATAATTTAAAATAATATTTTATTTAAAATAAATAATGAATAAAGTTTAGCTTTTTTAGCATGTAAATGAGTTAAGTTTTTTCATTTCACGTACACTTTTAGTACTGAATTACAAACATGATATTCTTGAATCTTTTGATTTAATATGCAATTAATTAAATCAGTTTTTTTAATTCAAAATTATTCTTAAAAAAAATAAAAAATTCACTAAAAAAATTAAACTATTAATTATTTCTTACTTAATTTATGATTTATTTATCTAAATTCAAAAAATATATTTGTGTGTATAGGAGAAACAATGAAGTTATGACTCATAATATATGAATTTTGATCTATTATTTTTTTAATGACTAGATCTATTTTTTGAGTTCCAAATTATTTTTAAAAATTGTCAAACCCATTAATAAATTCAATACAAAGTGTCATTGATTTAAAGTTTATTTTTATAACGAGAAAATGTATAAAAAAAAATTACTAAACTTAATAATGAATCCAACATATTAAGTCTTGTTTAATTTGAAGCTTATTTGTCTGGTTTATCATTCTATGTAAAAGAGAAACAATAGAGTTATTTTAGACCAATTTTTGTCCATAAATTTTTGATTTTGAATGGATCATTATTTAAGTTTTAAGTTATTTTTAAAAATTAGTAAACTCATTAATGAATCCAACGCACTAAGTTTTGTTCAATTTGGAGTTTATTTGCCTAGTAAAAAAATAAAAAAATTAAGGATTTTATATAAAAGAAAACAATAAAGTCGTCCTAAACCAAATTTCTGGTAGTAATTGGTTTACTATTTGAGTTTTAAATTATTTTTAAAAATGACTAGATTCATTAATAAATCCAACGCATTAAGTCTTATTTAATTTAGAGTTCCTTTGCCTAGTAAAAAAAAATCGAAAAATAATGATTCTATATAAAAGAGAAACAACAAAATCATTCTAGACTAATTTCTATTCATAAATTTCTAGTATTAATTAGTTCACTATTTGAGTTTTAAATTGTCTTTAAAAATTAATAGATTGTCAACGAATCCAATGCATTAAGTCTTGTTTGGAGTTTATTTACTAAATAAAAAAAATTGTAAAAATATAATAATATATGTATATATATATCATGTAAATTAAATTATGGTCTATGACTTACTAATGTTATTGAGTTTTATGACTTTTTAATATTAATTAAATCAGTTTTTGAGTTTTAAATTATTTATGAAAATTAATAAATTTAATGTATCAAGTATAATTTCATTTGAAATTTTTTTTTTTTTTATGAAAAAAATTAGAGAAGTTGAAGGACATTTATAAAAGTAGGTGTAATTTAAACGAAGATTAGATTTTAAGATTTTTGATAGGGTATTAGATCGTAACGAGATATAATGTTCAATTTTGTTTGTTTTTTTATGGCTTTTTTTTCTTAATTTTTCTATATTTTCCTTTTGTTTTTAAAAACCAATAAAAATAACTTTTACTTATTCTCTAAGAAATGTTCACTATTTCAGTTTATTTTTAAAAATTATTTCCTGAGAACAACAACCAAACAATGTTAAGCATTTTTAAAAATGGTTTTCTGTTTTTAAAAACAAAAAACTGTTTTAAAATCATACAACCAAACAAACTCTTATTTTTTGGTCCATATGCATGTAAGGTCAAAGGTATATTGAATTAGAATTGCATTAAAATGTTGAAAGTCACTTTATCTTTGATTTTTGATAAAATATCATCAAATTTTTTCTTAAATTGTGATAAGTTTCTCAAAAATTGAAAAAAGTGAAAACCAATATATAATTAGTGCCATTAAGGATTAAACGGGCTTCAAAAATTACTTAAAGATCGTTTAAGTTATTCTAAGGCTATGTTTGGCTCCCGAAAAGTTTGAGGGAAAATGTGAGGGAAAGAAAATAGTGAGAAAAAATATAGAAAAAAAAAGTGAAAAAAAATAAAAAATAGATTTAAAACCAATAAATTATTTTCATTCCCTATTTCATATTCATTTCACTTATTTAACCCTTTTATATAAAGATTAAATAATTTGAAAATATATGACTTTCTCACTAATTTTACCTATATTCCACTTTCTTTGGTATTTTTCATGGTAAACCAAGCATGAAAAAAATCATTTTCTTTAACATTTTTTTTCTTTTCTTAATACTTTTCCATATAGCCTAAGATCTTGAGCTTGGTTAATTTTAAAACACTAGAAGAAATACTTCTACCATACACCTTTTCCCTAAAATTTCCCCAAAACACTAAGGTTATGTTTGGTCCTGGAAATTTTGAAGAAAATAAGGAAAAGAAAATAAAAGGAAAAGTCAAAAGAAAGAAAAAGTAAAGCAAAAAATAAAATAAAAATTAAAGTCCATAAATTACTTTTATATGTTATTTCAAACTCATTTTACTTATTTAACTCTTTGATATGAAGATTAGGCTATGTTTAATTCCCAAAAAAATTGAAGGAAAATTATTCAACAGACTTTGGAAGGAATTCTGGGAGGGCCGTATGAGAATTTAGAAATCCGATGCTTTGATAGAGCAAGGGATCCCGAATTGAATGATTTTGAATATCGATTTATTAGTAAAAAGCCTTCTCCCACTTTTGAATTGTCGAAACAAGAACTTTATGTGAGAGTCGAAGCCCCAAAGGGAGAGTTGGGAATTTTTCTGATAGGGGATCAGAATGTTTTTCCTTGGAGATGGAAAATTCGACCGCCGGGTTTTATCAATTTGCAAATTCTTCCTCAGTTAGTTAAAAGAATGAAATTGGCTGACATTATGACGATACTAGGTAGCATAGATATAATTATGGGAGAAGTTGATCGTTGAAATGATAATTGATACACCAGAAGTACAAGATATCAATTCTTTTTCCCGATTGGAATACTTAAAAGAGGTTTATGGGATCATATGGATGCTTGTACCTATTTTTACTCCTGTATTGGGAATCACAATAGGTGTACTAGCAATTGTGTGGTTAGAAAGAGAAATATCCGCAGGGATACAACAACGTATTGGACCTGAATATGCCGGTCCTTTGGGAATTCTTCAAGCTCTAGCAGATGGCACAAAACTACTTTTCAAAGAGAATCTTCTTCCATCTAGAGGAGATACTCGTTTATTCAGTATCGGACCATCCATAGCAGTCATATCAATTCTACTAAGTTATTTAATAATTCCTTTTGGCTCTAACCTTGTTCTATCCGATCTCAATATCGGTGTTTTTTTATGGATCGCCATTTCAAGTATTGCTCCCATTGGACTTCTTATGTCAGGATATGGATCAAATAATAAATATTCCTTTTTAGGTGGTCTACGAGCTGCTGCTCAATCAATTAGTTATGAAATACCATTAACTCTATGCGTGTTATCAATATCTCTACGTGCGATTCGTTGAGACATAAACCTTTCTCTATTCCCTTTCTTTTCTTTCTTTTTTTATAGGAAAGAAGTTGAATGAATTGAATAAATATCGTCATTTTTTATTCATCATTCGGGTTGATAAACTAAATCAGATAGTTATATGAGTGAAATAAAACAGCTTATAAATTCGCAGTAAAAGGATTGAGTCTCATTTCCTATGTACAAGAGTTAAGCGGAAATAAACATAAGCAAGCAGTAGAGACTGTCTGTTTATCCCAAGATTGATTGATTAGGCATCAATCACGACTTGAAGCGGGTTCAAAAGACCAACTGTATGGAGTTTTGTTTTCACTATCTTTTCTATGTATTAACATATATGTAGTACCATAACGGGGGGATTGAGCAAAAATAAGTGGATGGCTAGGAACACCAAGGTACATAAAGGATTAGTAATGGAGATTATGTAAGTTATCCAAGGGACATTTTTGCATAAAAGGAATACTAATTGGGGCTTTAAATTAGTAGAAATGATCAGGCAGTACTCCCCATGATTCCGATCCAGAGTATGCTCCTATCCACTAATTAAAGAAATAGCTATCAGGAACGAAATAATCCTTTACTTTCTTTTAAAGCCCCCTTCACTTTTTTTTAGAAAGAAGACTAGGAACGAAAAAAAAAAAGAAAGAATGTAATTACAATAGAAAAAATCTTTTCTTATTCTTTCTTTCTTATATCCATATTCATAGAGATAGAATTCTTGTCAGGATTCATGAACTAATATAATGTCTAATTCTTTTTCGTAATGGAAAAGGCGGGGTTGAAATATCTATTGATATTTCTGCAAGGAGTATTTTATTGAAGGATTAAGTTATTACTCAACAAAGAAAATATTAAAGGATGAGAGCAATTCAGAAGTACCTTTTTTATTTATTATTATTATAGATTATAGCAGACAGAATTCCATTGGCCTAATTCCGGGACCTTCCGGTAGATTTTGACTCTATCTATCCTACAAATATATCAAGATAAATAAATAATACCGACCCGGTCCCTAGATTAATTTGTGGCCCTCGAGGAGCCGTATGAAGTGAAAATCTCATGTACGGTTCTGTAATAGCGATGGGAGCAGTGATGTTATCACCGACTATGATTATCTAACAGTTCAAGTACAGTTGATATAGTTGAGGCGCAGTCAAAATATGGTTTTTGGGGGTGGAATTTGTGGCGTCAACCTATAGGGTTTATCGTTTTTCTAATTTCTTCCCTAGCCGAATGCGAAAGATTGCCTTTTGATTTACCAGAAGCAGAAGAAGAATTAGTAGCAGGTTATCAAACCGAATATTCGGGTATCAAATTTGGTTTATTTTACGTTGCTTCTTATCTAAATCTACTAGTTTCTTCATTATTTGTAACAGTTCTTTACTTGGGAGGTTGGGATCTCTCTATTCCGTACATATTTGTTCCTGAGTTTTTTGAAATAAATAAAGCGGGTGAAGTCTTTGGAACGACAATTGGTATCTTTATTACATTAGCCAAAACTTATTTGTTCTTGTTCATTCCTATCACAACAAGATGGACTTTACCTAGGCTGAGAATGGACCAACTATTAAATCTTGGATGGAAATTTCTTTTACCTATTTCTCTAGGTAATCTATTATTAACAACTTCTTCCCAACTCCTTTCACTGTAAAAGAATACGATATTCACAACTTGTCTCAAACAAGAGAAAGAAACAAACAATAAATTATTCATTAGATATTCACGATATGTTCCCTATGGTAACTGGGTTCATGAATTATGGTCAACAAACAGTACGAGCTGCAAGGTATATTGGTCAAAGTTTCATGATTACCTTGTCCCACGCAAATCGTTTACCTGTAACTATTCAATATCCTTATGAAAAATTGATCACATCGGAGCGTTTCCGCGGTCGAATCCACTTTGAATTTGATAAATGCATTGCTTGTGAAGTATGTGTTCGTGTATGTCCTATAGATCTACCTGTTGTTGATTGGAAATTGGAAACTGATATTCGAAAGAAACAATTGCTTAATTACAGTATTGATTTCGGAATCTGTATATTTTGTGGTAATTGCGTTGAGTATTGTCCAACAAATTGTTTATCAATGACTGAAGAATATGAACTTTCCACTTATGATCGTCACGAATTGAATTATAATCAAATTGCTTTGGGTCGTTTACCAATGTCAGTAATTGACGATTACACAATTCGAACAATTTTGAATTCACCGCAAATAACAAGTGAATAAACGCATTGATTCAAGAACAATTATCAATTATTAAGACTCAGTTTTGATCTAAAGTAATAATAAAGTAATGAGGTTTCTTTCTTTTTGCTTGGTCAATAACTACAAATCCCAACTATTTATTTGTTGGTGAGAATCATGGCTTAATTTGGATTGAAAATCTATTTATATATCCGGAATTATTTCGAAATATATAGGTTTTGAACTACTCTTTCGGATAAAGAATGAAATTGGTCCAATAACTGTATCTACATCAACCCACATCTATTAGTATTTAATTCAATTAGGCGGTTTCATAAAAAAATAGGGTAGGGTAACTTTTTCCTGGTCAGGTCAATAAGGTCATGAAACATTTCGATTTTTTATCTTTTATTTTTAATGGATTTACCTGGACCAATACATGATTTTCTTTTAGTCTTTCTGGGATCAGGTCTTATATTAGGAGGTCTAGGAGTGGTATTACTTACCAATCCGATCTATTCTGCCTTTTCATTGGGATTGGTTTTTGTTTGTATATCCTTATTCTATATTCCATCAAACTCCCATTTTGTAGCTGCTGCACAGCTCCTTATTTACGTGGGAGCTATAAATGTTTTAATCATATTTGCTGTGATGTTCATGAATGGTTCAGAATATTACAAAGATTTTAATCTTTGGACCGTTGGAGATGGGGTTACTTCGGTAGTTTGTACAAGTATTTTTGCTTCACTAATTACTACTATTCTAGATACGTCATGGTACGGGATTATTTGGACTACAAGATCAAACCAAATTATAGAGCAAGATTTGATAAGTAATAGTCAGGAAAATGCGAGGAAAAGAAAATACAAAGGAAAAATAGAAGAAAATAAAAAGTAAAATAAAATAAAAAATAGATGAAAAGTCGGTAAATTATTTTTATTTGCTACTTCAAACTCAGTTTACTTATTTTAATTCATCAATATAAAGATTAAATAATTTAAAAATATATAAGTTTTTAACTAGTTTTAATTATATTTGATTTTCTTTTATATTTTTCATAGGACAACCAAACATGAAAAAATAATTTTCCTTTACATTTTTTTTTTCTTTCCTTAGTGTTTTTCAGGACCTAAACATAACCTAAATAATTTTAATATATATAAATTTCTAATTAATCTTAATTATATTTGAATTTTTGGTATTTTCTATAGGACAATCAAATATAAGAAAATCATTTTTCTTAATATTTTTTTTCTTTCATTAGTATTTTCTAGAAATCAAACATAATTTAAGTTATGTTTGGTTCAAGGAAAAATTAAGGAAAAATGTTAGGGAAAGAAAAAAGAGAGAAAAAGATAATGAAAAGAAGAAGTGAAGGAAAATAAAAAATAAAAAATAAATTTAAAGTTAATAAATTATTTTTAATTATTACTTCAAACTCATTTTACTTATTTTAATTTATTTTATATAAAAATTAAATAATTTGAAAATGCATAAAGTTTTAATTAATTTTAATTATACTTCAGTTTTTTTAGTTTTTGCTATCAAACAACCAAATAAAAGAAAATTATTTTTCTTAGGTTATGTTTAATTCCAAAAAAATTTAAGGAAAAATGTAAGAGAAATAAAATAGAGAGGAAAAGTAGAAGGAAAAAAAATGAAGGAAAATAAAAAATAGGTTCAAAGTCAATAATTTATTTTTACATATTTCTTCAAACTTATTTCACTTATTTTCCCTCATGATTAAATAATTTTAATTATATTTGATTTTCTTTCGTATTTTCTATAGTGAAACCAAATATAAGAAAACTATTTTTCTTAGTATTTTTTTCTTTACTTAGTGCTTTTCGAGAACCAAATATAACCTTAGCATTATTTTTCTTTCCTTAATACTTTCCGGGACCAAAGAAAAGAAAAGCTCAACACCGACATTATAAAGTAGGTATGATTTAAAGATAAAAGAATAAGAGAAAAAGTAAAAAGCATTAACATAGATGGTATACTCTTTGAACAACTTTTCCTCATTGTGGAATTTCAGCCACAATGAAATTAAAAGTCATTGGCAATGAGCCTAAAAAGATTTACTTGGAAAAGAATCAAATAAAGTATTAGCCGAAGCATGTAACTAGGAAAATGGTGAAATGATTTCGATTGTGTTCGTGGTTTTAATGGGTTATGTAGTATATTTTTAGTTTATATTAATATTAAAATATTTAATATTTTTATTTTTATTTTTTATTTTTATTAAAAGTAAAAAATATTTATTTACTAATTATGAAACAAATAAAAAATGTGGATTGTATAAATTATAAGTGGGGATGGGAAGCCAACACCTACTGTTTACATCCTTAATGACAAGTTCTTAAAAGAGTTTTTTTTTTTTTTTTTTAGGTTTTGTTTATGGAAAATGAAAAGGTGAATCTCGATAGTGGAATACACGTAGAGATGGGTGAATAGGTGTTTTGACCAATTTAAAAAAATTCTCAACTCAAATTAGCAAACCCTGAAACTTTTTAAATATTTTTCTTCTTCACACATTCTCAAAAACACAAATTATAAATCACATGCATATATGAATGCAACAACGCTCCCCGACAATATTAAAATGCAATTCACATGCACATGATTCAACACACCCAAACTCAAATCTACTTAAACTAAATTCAGATAAATACAAGATCAATATACCTCAAAATGTCAATGATCAACAATCAAAAACAGCTTCAAAGATTATTCATAGTCATTTCTCTTCATCAACCAATCAAGTAGTAGACAATCAAATTCTAATAAATTGGTGAAACGGAAAAATGGATGCTAAGAAGACAAAGAAAGACAATATGACACCACAAATTTATGTGGAAGATCTCTTAAGAGATCAAAAACCATGGGCCTACCACCGATTGAAAAACTCCACTATGAAGAATAAAAATTGAGTGCAAGGTTTTACCTAGTTTCAAGCCAACCAATCCTTCCCAGACCACTTGACTAGTACCTTCACTTTCAACTTCTCACATTCATCTTTCGGAGCACACTTAGAGTCCGCACCAAGCTCAATCTCGGCCTCTTCTTAAATCCTCACAAGAAGAAAATGGGTTTTTGCACAAAACCAAGAGAATGAGAGATGAATGTTTCAAAAATGCAACCCGTGTTCATTTTCAAAAAATCCATTTTAAGAAAAAATTCTTGGAAAACTTATGGGATTTTCTTAAGAGGCAAACACGCTCACAATAGAGAGGAAAGAAAAGTTCTCACACGACTACAACTCTCTCTACTTCCAGAATGGGAGAAAGTTTGATTTTAAATGAAAATGAAATCCTTAATCCAATGGCTGAAAATTGATCTTAGAATCAGATTAGTTGGATCAATCTATCCCTGCACCTAGATCGATCCAGAAATAGGGAATAAAAGTCTTGCACCAAAAGCTATTTCTCCCAGTTTCTTAACTCATTTAAAGATGAAAAACATGGTTGATTCACATTCAATCACCACACACTTGGCTACATACCTTAACCTCTTAGAAAATCTTAATCTTCAAAGTCAAGTAGTCCGAAGAGAGTTAGGGGACACTTAGGAATTTTGTCCGGAATTGCCAACCTAGCTAAACACTCACAATCCCCCCCTTTAGCAATTCTAGGACAAAACCCTTTACAACACAAATGAGTATAAGTAAGTAAGCCCCATCCAACTCTCATACAAGGCCACTCACTCACTCACTCAAAACCTCACCAAAGGTACTACAATACTTGCAAATAAATCTCAAGAAAAACATTAATAGCACTTGCACATATTACCAAGAGGTTTCCACAAGTTTCAAATGAATTGATACACAAATATCCACATATATCCACAAAAATCACTTGTCTAAAGATAGTCAATATGCATTCATGAGTCCAAAACCATGTCCAATATCCACAGATAAACAAAAATGTGATCATGATCAACATATCAAATATCCAAAGCAACAAAACACAAAGAAACTGTCATGATCAACTACATGTCATATCAACATCCATGTAAAGTGTAAATTGTCTCTCCTTTTTTGTACCAAAAGGAGACAAAGTGTTGTCCAAAATAAGCAGAGTATATAAGACTAGCAAAATAAACATGATATCAAAAGAAAGTTGTCCAAAAAGATAACTAGTTGCTACATGGCTAAGAGAAATGGTTTATGGACAAAGTCTTCAAGAGCTTGTAGTTGATCCATGTTGCAAAGCATTTGTCTATCAATTAGCGAGAAGCCTCTCTCCATATGAGATTGGAGTTGAGAAATCTGCTCAGACAACCAAGGTGGATTGATCAGAAATTTTCTCATCCAATGCATCAAACCTAGCATAAAGTTGAGCTAGGACACTGGATCTACAGTGGAATCTAAGTCAATTTCACCAATTTTGCTCTTATCTCTACAACAACACACCTTCTTCTTTAAAACCAAGGGCACCCTTAATCTGTCCCTTACTTCGATTCCAAGATGAGGTAATCAATGAGACCCATTGGTTCAAGAAAGAAAGAATTTATAGGAAATTCAACCCCAGCCATTTGGCAAATTTTTGTGATTAAAATGCCATGGGGAAGAAGCTTCTTCTTAGACACGAAAGGATTTCCTCGAACAATCATTTCATTTAAGATGCAAGATGCTAGGTTGATGGGTTCCCGATGAAGAATTTGGGACAAGAGAATGCAACCCTTCTTACAAATATTTGCCCGATGAGAATAAGGATAAACTGAGAATGTTAAAAAAATCGTCGACACCCATGCATGATGAAATATGCTACCGGTGTGTACAACTGAGCCTAGTTGACCTCGAACTTCTCCCCATAAGTCAATAGACACTCTATCCAACAACTCAGAGCTGATTTCCAAATCACTCATAAAGGGTGCTTCAACCAATAGGATGCCTAAGACTTCAGCAATCACCTTTGGAGTGACTTTAACAACAATTCCAAAGAGACTTGATTTTAGGTAGGACACATCCAAGTCATGTTCAATAATATTCGAATAAAACATTCGGACAATAGGAGCACATGCAGTCCTAATGAAGCTTGCTAGAGGAAGCCAACCTAGTTCTACAAACAATATTGGAATTGGTGTATCGAGAAATGATTCTAAATGAAAATGTGTTTCAAGAACAAGAAACCCCTGATGATAATTCTTGGTGTACAAGTCTCTACAGAACTTTGTCGAGAAAGCATTGAAAAGAATCCCATCAATGGAAGTTTTCGTAGAAGCCCTTAGGGATATTAGGAGGTTGGATAGGCGGATTGATGGGTAAATTCTCATCTTGAGCACCTGTTTGGAGTCCTAGAGGATGACCCTTTAATAGGGGCTTTGCTCCCACAACCTTTTGGAGGAATAGTTCTAAGTAAAAATACAAAGAACCAAGCAACCAAAGATTGAAACAGTATTAGATATAAAACAATCCACTCAAACAGCCTACTGTAAGAAAATCTCACACAAATACTAACAAGCAAAACCTATGGAGGATGAACAAACCTATACACAGAGGAACAAAGGCTGCCAGAGCAGAGATCCTGTGATGGAGAAGACGCAGACAAAACTACAAGAAAAAGAACTCTCCAAAAAGAATGCCAATAGCAACCAGAGCAAAGATCCTATGATGAAAAAAACGCAGACAAAACTACAAGAAGAACTTGCCAAAAAGAATGTCAATAGCAACAAATTGAGCATCATTCAGTGACAAAAGCTGAAGCATAGGCCGACAACTAACATCCGAGAAGATACTAACAAAAAGAAAGGAAATGCAGGCTGAAGACAAACAAAAAAACAAGAAAAATGAGTTGAGTAGATCGTGATAGGATGAAGATCCTGCCGAAAATAGTGGAGAACTATAGGCCAACGACAAGAAACTAAAAGCAATGAGACAGTTGGAGTCGAAAGAGAAAAATCAATAACATGTGGAACAGGACATGTTGACCATGTAGAACCTGGGGAATGAGTTGTGTTGAATGACAATGAGAGTAGAAACGGGAATGACCATAATAGAACATTGACGGCTATGATTTCCAGCGACAGTGGTCGGAATTAACAAATGACAATGAAGGTTAGAGAAGATATGTAGAGAAGAAAGGTTATCTTCTCTGGAACGAAAGCCTTAGGGCTTTGAGAGAAATAAGAAAATTAAAATGATTAGGGGATTTTGACTTTTTCAAATTTTTTTAAACTTTAAATTACAAAAGTGCCCTTCATCCATTAAAACCATATGAGTATAACCAGTTGGGGTAAAAATGGAAAATTTCACAAATGAATGTTTGGGGATTTGGAGTTTTTCAATTTTTTAAAATTACAAAAATGCCCCTAATTCATTAAACCATACAAGTTGAACCAAATGAGGGCAAGAATGGAATTTTTCACAAATACATAAGTGGCTTGGTGGATCGATCCAGCTTTCGATAATGACCTCTCAGTGATACATAATCACATAGGTT
This sequence comes from Vitis amurensis, assembly GCA_037355405.1. Taxonomy (NCBI): domain Eukaryota; kingdom Viridiplantae; phylum Streptophyta; class Magnoliopsida; order Vitales; family Vitaceae; genus Vitis; species Vitis amurensis. The sequence goes on from JBAPGN010000092.1 coordinate 130,355, forward strand.
AGAACATACCAAATTTTTAAAAAAAATAAAATAAATAAAAATTGGCTAAGTGTGTGAGAGATAAGGTATAAGTGGTATCAATCTCGGTGGATCAATCTAGGATTCGTTCAAGGGCTCTCGATCACAAGACTGTGCACATAGTGGATCGATCCACAAATTTAGCAAATTGATCGACACCCTACTAAAAAGTGATGGGCAAAAACTGAAGAAAAATCACAAGAAACACACCAACTAGCTTTCTAAAAACTGAAAATTTGATTCACCAAAGCTAAGATACAATAGGATGACATACTTAACTTTCAATCAAGAAGTTCGACTCTATACATATTGAACAAAAATGCTTCTAAGAACTTAACAATAGACAAAATTAACAAACATAGAGATTGAATAACCTTCCAAATTTATCAAATGAATAGGTAAAAAATAAATGATTATCAACACTCTAATAAGTAAGCTTAAGCTCAAAGAAGACTTACCCGTGACACCATAAAATGGTGAGAATGTTAATTTCTTTCCACTTATAAACATATATCTATCTATTAGGCAAAATCATTTTCGAAGCACACTTCCTTCTTAAAGAAATTCAAGATAATGTTCCAAGAAGTCAATTTGCACCTCTCTTGGTCGGAGTTTTGTTTGACACAAACCCATTTACATCCCTTTAACAAAGTTCAATCCTCATTTGCTTTTCACATTTACCATTGAAAGGAATACAAAGATATAGGTTTTACCCTTAAGATCAATTTTTTTGTTGACTTGAGAATCTCTAAGGATGTCTTTATAACATAAGGGATGTCCCACTCTTGCAATGGAGGCTTTTTAACCCTTGAAACATTGCCAATGAGTCATAACCATTTCGGGAAACTTCATATTTTCTTTTTCTTTTCTTTTCTATTTTTTTTTTACTTAATTTCAAAGAAAGGGCAAACAATCAAGGAACGATCATCTCAACCACTCAAGGAATTTTTGGGAGACTTTACTCACTTTTTTAATGCTCATTTAATAGGCATAAGTTTACATTTAGACTTTAAGGAGCATTATTCACCATTTGTGCAGACACAAGGTTCAACCATGAGTTGTTACTCACTTAAAAGAAATGAAGCTAACCTTTTGTGGTTTATCTAATCAAATCAAAATAGCAAGGATTCAATATCATGTTTATCAATCAAGCCATGGAGATAAAAATATCTTGAAGCTTTTAAGATCATTATGAGTCAATCTAGCTTTTAAACAAAATTATAAGCATGTCACTCTCATGAACTCGGCAATTGTTGAAAATTTATGAAAAAATGAAGAAAAAATTGAACCAGAAATAAAAAAAAATCAACTTGAGGAAGTCAACTAGCACTCAAGGATATGCAAGAGGATATCCTAGATAGGTTCTAGAGGAATTCAACTGATTGCGCAGAAACCTATGGATTTTTTAAGTGATTCAAACCTAGACACATCCAAAGGTTTAGTGAGAATATCAGCAATTTGACCCTCAATTAGAACATATTCCAATGATACCACTTTGTCTTCAACTAAGTCATGAATGAAGTGATGTTTAATGTCAATGTGTTTTGTTCTAGAGTAAATAATAGGGTTCTTGGAGATGTTGATCGCACTAGTATTGTCACAAAAACACCACCATGGTTCTTGATCTATTCCATAGTTTATCAACATTTGTTTGATCCACAAAAGCTAAGAACAACAACTACCGACAGCAATGTATTCCACTTCAGCTGTGGAAAGCGAAACAGAGTTTTGCTTATTACTCATCCAAGCAACCAATCAATTTCCAATATAGAAACACCACTTGAAGTGTTTTTCCTATCATCCACATTTCCAGCCCAATCAACATCAGTGTAGCAAGTTATATTACAATGAGTGTCAAATGGATACCAAAGACCTAGCTCTAAAGTACCAGTAATGTACCTAATGATGCACTTAAGAGCTATGAGATGAGATTCCTTAGGACATGCTTGATATCTAGCACGCACTCCAACACTAGAAGCTATGTCCTGTCTACTAGCAATGAGGTGCAAAAGGTTACCAATCATGCTCCTATACATTGTTTCCTCTATTCCTTTCTCAGATTCATCATTGCTTAGCTTTGGGTTGGTAGGCATTGGTGTCCTAAAATGTTTAGTTGACTCAAGCCCTAACTTTTTGACAAGTTCCCTTGCATACTTGGATTGGGATAGGAAAATCCCATCCTTGAGTTGTTTCACTTGGAAACCAAGAAAATAGATCAATTCCCCTACCATGCTCATCTCAAACTCACTTTTCATCTCTTTGGAAAATATGAAGCACACTCATTGGAGATAAAGCTAAACACCATGTCATCTACATAGATTTGTGCTACCAAGAACATATCATCATTTCTTTTAATGAACAATGTTCGATCAACTCCCCTTCTCATGAATCCTTTCTTAAGAAGATAGGATGTGAGTTTTTCATGCCAAGCTCTAGAAGCTTGCTTTAAACCATAGAGAGTTTTTCTAAGTCTATAGACATGATTAGGATACCTAGGGTCTTGAAACCATTTGGGTTGCTCCACATACACTTCTTCATTGAGGATCTCATTCAGAAAAAGCACTCTTGACATCCATTTGAAACATTTAAAATTCCATACACAAGCCACATCTAAGAGTATTTGAATGGATTCAAGTCTTGCAATCGGAGCAAAGGTTTCATCAAACCAATTCCTTCAAATTTGCTTAAACCCTTAAGTAACCAACCTAGCTTTATTTCTCACAATCACACCATTATCATCCATCTTTATTTTTGAAAATCCATTTTATTCCAATGACATTCACATCTTTTGGTCTAGGCACTAAGAACCAACTTTATTTCTAGAAAATTGATTTGCTCTCATGAAGAGCCTCCTACCCAGCTTCATCATTCAAGGCTTCTTCAACTTTTTTTGGTTCAATTTGGAAGGTATAGCAAACATAGCTTTATCTCATTTAAGCTTGGATTGTCTCATTGTTACCATGTTATCCTCATAGTTCCCAATCATATTGCTCAATGGATGGTTCTTAGGTAACCTTGACTTATTTTTCTTTGATGGCTCAATTATCCCATATCTCCTTTCTTTCTTGTTTCTTCTTTCTTTTCTTCCTCTTCACTTATCTTTTCACCTTCAGATTTTCTTTAATCACTTCAATATATTTTGACACATCAATTATATCCTCATCACATTCTCTTAACCTTGATCCTAGATCATCCACAATTACATTGATTGATTCCACCAATACATTTTGAACTCAAAATGTGTACTCTATATTCCCCGAATTTTGGAGGAATATCCTAAGAATATCCCTTCTTCACTCTTGGATTCAAACTTTCCAAGATTTTAATGATATTTCAAGACACAACATCTACTTTCAAACACCCTAAATTAATTCACACTAGGTTCTTACCTTTCCACAGCTCATAACAAGTCTTCCTAGTGTGAGGACACATGTGAGTTCTATTGGAAGTATAGCAAGTGGTGTTGATGGTTTCAGCCTAAAAATGTGTAGGAAGTTCATGCTGATTTAGCATTGTTTGGGTTATTTCTTGAAGGACACGATTCTTTCTCTCAACTACTCTTTTTTTTTTTAGGTGTTTTTAAAAGCGAAAAACTCATGTTTGATTCCTAGAGAAAGGCAAAATTCTAGAAAATCAAAATTATCAAATTCTCTCCCCCTATCACTCCTAATTCCTTCAATGGATATTCTTTTTCATTTTGAATTTTCAAGCCAATGTCCTTAAAATATATGAATGTCTCACTCTCATATCTTAGGAATGCAACCCATGCATACCTAGAACAGTCATCAACACATGACCAAAATGTATTTCTTGCCATCAAAACTTTTAGTTTTCATTGGTCCCACGAGGTCCATGTGTAAGAGTTCTAAAGGTTTAAAAGTCAAAATTTCATCAACTCTCCAATGTGTACTCCTAGTTTTGTTTTCCCTTTTGACAAGTACCACAAATAGGATTAGAGGGTTTTCCAAGCTTAGGAATCTCTTTGATGACTTCAGTATTAACAACCTTCCATCAAGTCACGGTAGTTTAAATGACCCAACCTACAATGCCACAAATTGATTGATTCAATTTTTGAACTACCACACACAAGGAAAGAAAAAAAAAAGGTAGAAGAATTTTGACAAATGACATAGCAATTATCAGAAGTTCTCAAACCAATGATCACACAATTTCCATTCAAATCAAACACTTTACATAAATTTTGTGAAAATTGAACATTGAACTTCTTGTCACATATTTGACTCATGCTAATCAATTTAGCTTTCAATCCTTCCACATACAAGATCTCTTCAAGGTTAGGGATCCCGGGAGCACAAATTGTGTTTTTTCCTTTCACATTAGCAACATTGTCATCACCAAAAGTCATATTTCCTCCATCAAATTCAATGAAATTAGTGAATAATGATCTATTACTTGTCATATGACGTGAATAACCACTATCAAAGTACCATGAGTGTGAACAACAAGGCAATTAAGCTCTTTTTTTTTCCACCCATATTTGTTTTAAATTGTGACTTTGGTCATTCCATTTGAAGTGCTTCCTTGGAAAACCACTATGATGAGGGATATTTGAATCCCTCTTAAGCACTCCCTTGCCTCCTTGTAACAACGTATTTCTCAAAGTGAATGATTCATTCATTAGGTTGATCAACTTTCATTGGAAACTCTCAAGCATCCTAGAAAAACATTTATCAATGATGTGTCTCATATTAGTGCAATGAGTGCAATGAAGTTTTAGTTTAGGAGGAATTTTCTTAGGGACCACTCCTTTACAAGGCTTGAAAAAAATTGTTTTACCACTACTTGGAGTGGTAGTTTCATCAATAAAACCTAAGCCTCTTTTATCAAATGATTTCTTCCCTGAATTGATCAAATCACTAAGTCTTTTAGAGCTAGGATGTGACTCTTCTTTCCTAAGACTCAACTCATTCTTAAACACTTGATTTTCACTCTTCAATTCATCACATTTTCTTCATGTCAAAGTGTTCACCCTCAAGAGAGGAATTTTATCTAGCAAAGACTTCCTCTCCCTTTAGAATTTTAATCTCATTGATTAAACTCCTTTTAGAAGCCTTCCACTCAACTTGTTCATGTTTGAGACTTAAGCACTCTTTATAGAAAGTCTCATATGCAAATTCAAAACTCATCTCATAACCATTGGAGTCACTTGAGTCACAAGCTCACTAAGAACCTCTTTCTTAAGTGGTTCCTCAATGACATTTGTCATAAAGGCTGTAAAATTCGTGCATTCCTCACTGGCATTAGATTCTTTTTCACTTGATTGACATGATTCTATGTCACTCCAAGTGACTTGCATTACTTTTTTTCCTTTTCTCTTTGAGGGACATTCAATGGCATAGTACCCCTTTCCCCCACACTTGAAGCACTCAACCTCAAGGTCCTTTTTGACACTCTTGTCCTTCTTTTTGTCTTTTACATTTGATTTTCCCATTGAATTGTTCCATTTTTTAGCATATTCTTTGGACTTCTTTTTATATTTCCTGAACTTCATGCATTTTTTGAATTTTTTAGCAATTTAGAAACTTCTCCATCTAACATTTTCTCATCACCCCCACCTTCGAAACCTAAGGACTCCTATTTAATGGCATTCAAGGCAATGCCCTTTGATTTCCTAGGTGATCCAAGAGTCATTTTAAAGGTTTGGAGTGAACCTACAAGTTTATCTACTTTCAAGGAATCCACGTCCTTGGACTTTTCAATGGCGGTGGACTTTTGCTATAAATCTTTCCAGAAGAGATCTTAAAATTTTTCTAATCACTTTGGAATTAAGGATGGGGTCACCTAGATTAAAGCTAGAATTCACAATGTCCATTAGTTTTTCATGAAACTCTCCAAAGTTCTCATGATCTTCCATCCTAATTGTCTCAAACCTAGAGGTCGACATTTGAAGTTTGGACACTTTCACAGCATTAGTGCCTTCATGAGTCACTTGGAGGATATCCCAAGCCTCCTTGGCCGAAGTACATGTGTCTATCCTACAGAATTCATACGTGCTAATGGCATTAAAGATGAAATACATGGCTCTAACATTTTTCTCACTAGCTTCATTATCACTTGTATCCCATTCCAACTTAGGCTTGCGAACATTAGTTGGTCTACCTTCTCTATCCACCACCTTAAGTGGAGACCAACCAAATTCAACGGCATTCCAAACTTTTTCACTTTGCATTTTGAGAAAATATTCCATTCTCACTTTCCAATGAGAATAATTTTCACCAGTTAAAAATAGTGGTTTCCCAATGGAAACTCCCTCTTAATGAGGCTCCATGATTGAGATTCAAGTACCAAAAATGATTTTTTTTTCTTTAAAAACTTGCTCTTATACCAATTGAAAATGTGAATCTCAATAGTGGAATACACTTAGAGGGAGGGTGAATAGGTGTTTTGACCAATTAAAAAAATTTCTCAACTCAAATTAGTAAACCTTGAAACTTTTTGAATATTTTTATTCTCTTCACACATTCTCAAAAACGCAAATTATAAATCACATGCATATATGAATGCAACAACACTCCCCAACAATATTAAAATGCAATTCATATGCACATGATCCAACACTCCCAAACTTAAATCAACTTAAACTAAATTCAAATAAATACAAGACCAATATACCTCAAAATGTCAATGATCAACAATAAAAAACAACTTCAAAGATGATTCATAGCCATTTCTCTTCAAAATTCTAATAAATTGGTGAAACTGAAAAACGGATGCTAAGAAGACAAAGAGAGACAATGTAACACCACAAATTTATGTGGAAAATCTCTTAAGAGATCAAAACTATGGGCCTACCACCGATTGAAAAACTCCATTATGAAAAATAAAAATTGAGTGCAAGGTTTTACCTAGCTCAAGCCAACCTAATCTTTCCCGGACCACTTGACTAGTACCTTCACTTTCAGCTTCTCACCTTCATCTTTCGAAAGCACACTTGGAGTCCGCACCAAGCTCAATCTCGATCTCTTCTTGAATCATAAGAAGAAAATGGGTTTTTGCACAAAATCAAGAGAATGAGAGATGAATGTTTCAAAAATCAACCCATGTTCCATTTTCAGAAAATCCATGTTAAGAAAAATTTCTTGGAAAACTTGTAGGATTTTCTTAGGAGGCAAACACACTCACAATAGAGAGGAAAGAAAAGCTCTCACATGGCTACAACTCTCTTTGCTTCCAAAAATGGGAGAAAGTTTGATTTTAAATGAGAATGAAACCCTTAATCCAAGGGTTGGAAATTGATCTTAGAATCAGATTAGTTTGATTGATCTATCCCTACACCTGGATCAATCTAGAAACAGGGGAATAAAAGTCTTGCACCAAAAACTATTTATTTCAGCTTTCTTAACTCATTTAAAGATGAAAAATAAGGTTGATTCACATTTAATCACCACACTCTTAGCAAAGTCTTAATCTTCAAAGTCAAGTAGTCCAAAAAGGGATTGGTAAACTAAGTTATAGGACAGTTAGGAATTTTGTCCGAAATTGCCAACCTAACTAAACACTCATAGAAAATACCAAAAAAAGAAAAAAAAATGTTAAGGAAAATAATTTTTTTCATATTTATTTTATCACAAAAAAATAGAAAAGAAAATTAAATATAATTAAAATTAGTTTGAAATTTATATATTTTAAAATTATTTAGGTTATATTTGGTTCCCAAAAAGTATTAAAGAAAAAAAAATTAAGGAAAATGGTTTTCTCATATTTGTCAAAAATTTATATATAATTAAAATTTGTCAAAAATTTAATTTTACAATATTTAATCTTTATATAACAAAGGAAAATAAGTAAAATGAGTTTAAAGAAACATATAAAAATAATTTATTGAATTTTTTTTTCCTTCACTCTTTCTTGTACTTTCCTCTATATTTTCTTTCAAATTTTTCGAAAACCAAACATAGTTATAATCTTTATATAATTGAGAAAATAAATTAAATGAGTTTGAAAAAGCATATATAAATAATTTATTAACTTTAAATCTATTTTTTTTATTTTCTTTCACTTTTTTTTTTCCTTTCTATTTTTCTTTTTCTCTCATTTTTCCTCAAATTTTCCTGGAACAAGAATACCATATGATATGTAAAAGTGAAGCACCATAAATTGTGATATTATATCAAATGTCACATAGAGCTCCAAACTGCTTATAAAAGAAAGAGAAGAGGCACTAGTCTTTTCGGTTAGCCCTTGTTACAATTTATATGTAGATTCTAAGAATCTATTTGGAAATTATTTTTAAAAACAGTTTAATTTAAATAAATAAAAAACTGAAAAACACATTTGAGAATTTTTTTAATAGAAAATAATTTTTTGAATTTCCATGCTCGTGAACTTGTTTTAAAAAATAATTATACAATTATGAAAAATAAAAAAAAAAATTATTTTAAAGAAATATTTGGAAGTACAAAAAATACATTGAGAATATTTTAGGTTCCCAAACCAACTTTTATCCAAAAACAACATAGAATTATTTTTTTAAAAATGCTCCTAAAAATTATTTTTTAAAATTGTTTTAAAAAACATTCCAAAAACTTGAACTGTTTTAAAACTATTTTAAACTAGTTACAAATATAGCATAAGGATAACATGGAATTGTGCTCGACCCACCATGAATAAATCAAAGAAAGGAAGTGTTTGTGAATGATTACTAAGATAACTTCTAGAAACAATTTTTAATCATTTGTAAAGTGTTTTCTAAACTTGTTTAAGTACATTTGAAACTAACTTGCATACCTGTGTGCACCATCCTTTGATCCTAACTTACATTTATATTTCTCAAGCCACTACTTGCAAAATAGGAGTTGTTTTCATTTGTATTCTATTTTAAAGTGAGAAAGGAGCGTTCAAAAGTAAAATATTTTTCGAAGAAAATTGTGGAAGGTCCATTAAAACCAAAATCTAGGTATCTTTAAGGTTGTGGATTGAAGCATTAGAAGTTAGTCGAACCTTCAAATTAGTTGAAACTTAAGAAGAGTAGACATAGGTTAGGATTATGTCAAACCACTATAAGTACAATGTTTCATCTCTCTTTCATCCTCTTTATTTACTTTATTTTGATTTAATTACTTATTATCATTTTTCTCCGTCATTAAACTAAAAATTTAGTAAAATTGACCACCATTCAATTCACATACCATATCCCTTTTTCGGTGAGACTTCACAAAATAGAGGTAGAAATTTTTTGAGAGTATCTTTGAATCCATCTAGCTAAACTTCACATAAAGGATATATGATAGAGGTAGAAAATCTTCGAGTGTACCTTCTAATCTATGGATATATGGGATATTAATTTTTTATTCTTATATATATTTAGATTAAATGAACTAAATTTATTTTAATGCAATTATGAATTTGTAATATGAAATTATATATTTATTCAAATAAAAGTAAGAATAAAAACCAAAACAAAAATAATAATTAAAGATAAATAAACATAAAACAAAAACAAAAGTAGGAATAGACATAAAAGTAAAAACAAAAGTGTTAGGATTGGGAGTGAATGGGCCTAAAATGGGCAGCACAAATAGGCCTAGATTGGGCCTAAAATGGGCAGGCCCAAATAGGCCAAGAATGGGACTAAAATGGGCAGGCACAAGTGGGCCTAAATGGCAGGCACAAATGGGCCTAGATTGGACCTAAAATGGGCAGACACAAGTGATTGTGCCTAAAATGGGCCAAGATGGAAAATGGGTGGATGGAAAAGATGATGTCTCCTTTGCAGTGGAATGGCATATGGCTTTGAGAGTGTGGCAAGAGAATGAGAATGAGAATGAGAATAATTTATCCTTGTCTGTGAGAGAGTGACAAGAGAATGTCTATGAGATGGTGGAAAGAGAAAGAGAACAATAATAATAACAATTGGTGAAATGGACTTTGGAGGATATTCTCCACCATTTTTCGTTTGGAGAATTTTTCATCCTTGATAACAAGGCAATGGGAATGAGAATGTGAATAGTATAAATAAAATTGATGCTTTAAGGTTTGTTTCTCCATACAATTTTAAAATAATTCTTTAATTTTAAAACTAGAAAACAAGTTTTTAAAACCTATGCTTGTGTTTGGTTATTCTTCTTTCTTCTTTTTTTTTTTTAGAACAATTTTTAAAAATAAAATTGAAAAAAATAACAACTCTAGGGTATTTTTTTTGCTATTTTCCCATAATCTCTGTGATCAATTACATCTTAATTTCAATTCATTATCGCCTTAAAAAAAATATTAGATTAATTATAAAAATGAAACACAAAACTTGATATCATTAATATTAACGATTATGATTATAAGCTTAATTTGGATATAAAAGAATGAATTATTTAAAGTAATCTCATTTTTGTTATATGAATGTTAAAATAAAAGGTATGTTAATCTTTTTTTAGAGTCGAGCCTAAAACCACCTACAAAGCCTCCTAGAAACTTCGTAAATATAAAAAGCATAAGTAAGAGACCATAAAGTCATAATCCATTAATAGTGCATTTAATAGTATTTTTATTGGAAGTATTTTTAGAAGAGTCATTTATGAAATGTTTCTCAAAAAAACAATACAAGTGAATTTTTTTTTTTTTTAACGTTATAAAAAATTTTAAAGTGTTTCCTTAATTTTGCTAAATGTGTTTTTTTTTTCCCAAAAACACTACCAAACACTTAAAAATATATATTTTTTAATGAAAAATACATACTATAAAAATCTAGGCTCTTTTTGGGAACATTAAAATAATTCTTTAGGCTGTGTTTGGTTCAAAAAATTTGAGAGAAAATGTGAGGTAAAGAAAATAGAGGAAGAATATGATAGAAAATAAAAAAATAAATTTAAAATTGATAAATTATTTTTATGTTCTACTTCAAATTTATTTAAACTCTTCCGTATAAAGATTAAGTAATTTTAAAATATATAAGTTTCTTATTAATTTTAATTATATTTGACTTTCTTTAAGTTATGTTTGATTTTGGAAAATTTGAGGGAAATGCAAAGAAAAGAAATTAAAGGGAAATGTAAAAGAAAAGAAAAATGAAAGAAAATATAAAATAAATTTAAAATCAATAAATTATTTAAAGATTGAATAATTGAAAAATCTATAAATTTTTAATTAATTTTAATTATATTTGATTTTCTTTGTTATTTTTCAAAGTATAATCAAATATAAGAAAATCATTTTTCTTAACATTTTTTTTTTTTCCTTAAAGTTATGTTTGGTTTTCGAAAAATTTAGGGGAAAATGCAGGAAAAGTATAATGAAAAAAAGAAAATTGAAGGAAAATAAAAATAAATTTAAAGCCAATAATTTTTTTTTTATTTGCTACTTCAAATTCATCTTAATTAGTTAAATTCGTCAATAAAAAGATTAAATAATTTGAAAATGCTTAAATTTCTAACTAATTTTAATTATATTGTATCATTTTTTATATTTTCTATAGGACAATCAAGCATGAAAAAAATCATTTTTTCCAAGTTTTTTTTTTCTTAGCTCGAGGACCAAACATAAAAAAAATTAAATATTATTAAAATTAATTAAAAAATTATATATTTCAAAATTTTTAGTCTTGATATGGGAGAGTTAAAATCAGTGTTAAGTGAAATGAGTTTCAAATAATATATAAAAATAATTTATTAATTTAAAATTTTTTTTTTCACTTTTTTGTCTCCTTTCTATTTTTTATACCTCATATTTTCCTTCAAATTTTTCATAGACCAAACCTAGCCATTACTCTCTGAAAACCACGAACATAACCTTAACCCTACTGTTTTTCATAGTAAAATCAAATATAAGAAAATAGTTTTTTAACATTTTTTGTTTCCTTAATATTTTCGATGAGTCAAATATGACCTAAAACATCTCTTAAAAACAGTTCTCAAATATTAACAATAAGATTTTATTTGAAACTTATATATAAAAAGTAATTTTTTTCTTTTTATGCTCGAATCTCAATCATGTACAATGCAGTAGATTTTAAAATATTCCTTGTATTTTCAATTATTACTTATAACACCCTAAGAAAATAATTGAACATAAAATTTATTCTAAAAACACAACCTATTTTTAAAACAAATTCTGGAAAAAATTGTTTTCTTCCAAAAGTTTGCCAAATGCGTTTTAAAAATCTAAAAAAATAAAATAATAATAATTAAAAAAAAAAAAAAAAAGGAAGAAGAAGAAAATTGTTTTCCATTTGAGAGTAACCAAACAGGGCTCTATTATGAGAAAAAGAAAGTCACGACTTACGTCTTGAGTGCGTTATTTCTTCATGAGTAATGTCTTTCACAGCTGATGCTCCCCAGAGTTCGGCATATGACTTCAACCATATTCCCGAATCATTTGAACCTCTCTCTACATCGACTTCACCTATAACAGAATGTATACTCAACCCCTTAAGAATTTGAATGTGTTCATTTCCGCAACTGTCTTCACCCAAGGACTCCTCAGGACTCATCCCACCGACCTTCTTCTCTCAACTTCCACGACCGATATTCCAATACAGGTGAGAATCACAAGTCGTATGAGTTTGAATGAGTCGAAAGAAGCACTGGGGTTTTTGTTTTTTTTTTTCTTGGATGGATTGGAGAAGGTAAACGTGTTTAAACTGATATTTTTGGATGACCCAGACGGTATATTAGTTGTTTGAGTGAAATATGGGTGGGTTGGATTTGTTTTGGCCAAATTTGGTTAAAGAAAATGTTTTGTAAATCCTATTTGTGGATGACCCAGATGGGATTTTTTTTTTCTTGAATGAAACAGAGGTTTGATCATATTTGTATTATTTGTGGATACGATAGAATTTCTAATATACACGAGTGTTATTCCTAGCTTGCGTATATGCTGTTTGTATAAATGCCCAGGTTTTTTTGTGTTTGTTGTTACTAAAAAATCCTTGTTGCAAGGAATATAATGTGAAAAGTATGGAGATGGAGAAACAGAAGAAAATTATGAATGTAGAAATGATTCTACTGTTGTTTCTCTTTTGATTTTTAATTTTTTTATAAATAGATTTTCTTGATTTATGTCTTCATTTAACTTAATAGATTTTAAGGTTGATAGAATTTTATTGAATGTTTAGAGGTAGATAATTAACTTAGTCTAAGTTAATCTTATTCTGAGCATATAATTTGAGTTTGTAAACTTGACAAATAATGATCAATATTAATCACACACCATCTCTAATAACACAAATTCAACACACAAGTTCCAAATTACATCTCCAAGAACTAATCTATCAAACTAGGCTGCTTTGGACTTTTTAGTTCTGATTTAACATATGCATTTCCCCAACTTGAAAGGTTGAATCCTTGAATAGTAAGAAGCCTTTCTTCACAAAGTTTTCTCCTCCTTTCTCCCTCTAGCTTCTCTTTATAAGCTCCCAAGTTAAGGCTTTAGGCTTTAAGGAATTAAAAACTATAATTTTCAGTTACAGGCATACAGCTATTACAAACCTTATTTGGTTGTGAAAATAAAAGAAGACCAGCTGAAGAAACTTTTTTATTGGCATAGAAAGGGATACTTTGTACAATGAACTAATACGTTGTTGCAATCGTCTTGAATTTTAAAAGTTGGACTCACTATATTGTTCTTTAACTTGTCATTCATTGGGAGCAATTGGCAAGGAAATACTATGATTTGCTCATTTTATGTCATTCAAATGGTGATAAAGATTATATGATGATGCTCAAAAAGGATTTTTGTGATGCTAGCTCTACAATGGGGTTATAGAGTTTTGAAACAAGTATGTTTTGATGATTCTAAAGAAAAAAGGCGAACATTGTTTTTCATGCATCTTAAATTAATATTTGTTTAGCTATAAAGCCCAATTCCAAGCTATTGTTTTTTTCTTTGTTGTGTTCTTTTGATAGGATTATGGATAGCGATAATGAAGAGAGGCTTCAGAGTTCAGAAGTAGAAGGTAAAAATGCTTTGAAAGGGAGGATTTGGGAAGAATCAAAGAAGACATTGAGGATTGCATTCCCAACTATGTTATTTAGGGTGGCTTCATTTGGAATGGCTGTTGTGACACAATTGTTTGTTGGTCACTTTGGTCAGATAGAACTTGCCGCATATGCACTTATCCAAACCATCCTTGTACTTTTTGTAAGCGGGGTCTTGGTAAGCTCTTCTTTTTTACTTATTCCTTTTACTTATACCATTATCTGCAAGTTGGTAGTTCATTCTTCCAAGTTCATTTTGAGTCATGCTATTCAAACTATCACCTTAGGGGGTGTTTGGTATACGGGAATAGGGAGTGGGAATAGACATCTCATTCCTTTTCTCCCTTATTCCTATGTTTGGATAAATGTTAAGAAGGCGGAAATGAAATAAAAAATTATTCCGACAGAAATCAAATCCAACTTATGAGTCGGATTTGCATTCATTAAAAGTAGGTGGTATTCTGATTCATTAAACCTATTTGATAATATGAAATAACCTAAATTACTATTTTACCCTCTTATCTTGTTCTTCAAACCCGATGTTTATCTTCTTTGCAAAGGTAGAGATCCATTCATCATCCACTTCTTATCTTCTTTGCAAAGCTAGAGACCCACTCATCATCCAATTCTCTGCAACAAGTGATTCTTCCAAATTGAATCAATTAAACCTTCCACGATATTTAAAAAAAAAAAAAATCAATCTCTAATTTATAGGGTTTTGGATGTTCATTTTGATTGTTGGATCTAGGATTCGTCATTGTTTGCTGCAACTAGGTTCTAAAAACTCTCTTCTACATCTTCGATCAAGTTTACCTTATTTTCTCTTTCTTCTTCTACTTCTTTATATGTGTTTCTTCTTCTCTATAAATCGATTAATTTTTTTTTTATTAATTTATGTTTGGAATCTTTGATGTTTCTTTATCTTATATTAATGGAAACTGGAGAGAAAAATTGAAATGGTTGAAAAAAGATTTTTCGATTTCACATGTTTACAATATTGAAAATTTTTAATGGTTAGGAAAAAAATAAAAAGAAAAAAACAAACATTTGCTAGCTTTGAGAATTTAAATATTATAATAAATAATTTTTTTTTGAAAAATATAATTTTATAACTACTTAAGCATGACAAATTATTCAAATTTTTAATAAAAATAATAATTAAATATTTGTGCATTAGGGTTATACGATTTTTTATGGTTAATTTTTTATTTATTGAGTATATATATATATTTTTTAGTCTTATTATTTAATAACAAAAAACCTCTCAAATTTTATTTTTTAAAAATAAAAGTAAAAATAAAAAAATATTTTAAATTATATGTATGGATATTATTGTAAATTTATTTCTTTTTCATTTCCATTCCTATTATTATCAAACATTGGAATGGAAACAAATAATCATTCCAATCTTGCATTCCTAAGTTCATCCAAATGCTAGAAATTGAATCATCAAATTCATTCCATTTCACTAAGAAATAGGAAAGGAAACAAAATATTATTTCCATTCCCTATTCCGATGTACCAAACACCCCCTTAAAGCTTGAATCCTGTTGGATAGGATCTCTTATGTTACAGCTGAAAATAAGCACTTTTTTAGAGTTTGTGAAGAAAATATTCTTCTTTTTTCTGTGTCAAAACTGAATACAAAGTGACCTATATATATACAAGTGGGATTCCTAATCTAAGCCATATAATATGCACAATCACTATCTCTAAGGAAACAATAACTAATTAGGAGAGATTCTCTCATCCATAAAAATAGAAAGTATCCTAACACAATCCCTCTAATCTTGGCACTTAATTACAAATCATAATCCCATATTTCCACACTCCCCCTCAAGTTGGGTAGTAGATGTCTAGCATTCCCAACTTGTTTTTCATGTTTTCGTAGGTGGCCTTTGGAAGTGCCTTTGTCAGAATGTCTGCTGTTTGACGACTTGAAGGAATATACATAAGTCTGATTGTTCCCCCTTCAAGTTTCTTCTTGATGAAGTGACGGTCTATCTCCACGTGCTTGGTTCTGTCGTGTTGAACTGGATTCTTTGCAATACTTATGGTAGCCTTGTTATCACACAAAACTGTCATAGTGGAGTTTGATATAATTCTAAGTTCCTTGAGTATTCTTTGGAGCCACATTCCTTCACATATCCCATGAGCCATTGCCCTGAATTCTGCCTCTGCACTACTTCTCGCCACTACGGACTGCTTCTTGCTTCTCCAAGTCACCAAGTTTCCCCACACATAGGAACAATACCCAGTAGTTGACCTCCGATCTATCAAGGATCCTGCCCAATCAGCATCTGTGAATCCCTCAACTTCCCTACTTGAGGTTTTCTTGAAGTAGAGTCCTCTACCCGGGCTCTTTTTAAGGTATTGTAAAATTCTGTATACGGCTTTCATGTG